>LUGF01047215.1:172459-190595 GCA_001625245.1 Calycopis cecrops
AATGAACACATAGGATAGCTTTTATTCTGAAAAATTGTTCTTACGGGATGCCATGGGATGATTTTCTATTTTCCACGGGATCGAAATTTACGCGGGTGCAACCGCGGGGCGCAGCTACTTAAAATATATTTTAAGCTGGCTTTTGGTTTTTAACCAGGTCATTTAGGTCATTTTTATACACCAAATAGCGATCCAAAATGCGGCTCAGTAGGTAAGTGACGTCCATCGAACATAGATATCCGTGAGACGTTTCGAAAAAACTTTCAAAGTGTTCATGAAGATCGATCGCAAAGCATGTTGTTTTGCTATACGCAATATCGTTGGCAGCTCCTTGACTATCACTACAAAGGTATCGATAGTATCTGCTTTTTGGCTTTAGCTTGAGCCTTCATTTCTTTATCTAGGGGTCGAGTCCACTTGTTATTTTGTAGACCCTTTGACATAATTATCTTTAATTTCACTAGTCCCTCTCATTACTAACACTACTACTACTAAACTACACATTGGATTTTACTAATCTTTTTCAACTACAAATGTATTAACCAAATGGGTCACTATTTTCCTATCGACTTCTGGAGTTCGATATACGCCACTTTTGGTGGCACTGCGGACCAACGTTTGCCGTTAACCAATTCATACGTAAAGCCAAATAATATTTACAATAGCCTGCATTCGCAGCACGTTTCGCCAGAGGAAACAGTCTACAATGAATATAAAATTTTATAGAGCACGAGTATAACGCCAACTTGGACGAGCTACGCGGCAATTGCCCCCTTCCTTTATTACTTGTGTTTATTTATTCAACATTCGCTTTGTACGCACGGATTGTACAAGTATATCTATGGACCAAGTTTGTTTTCTAATTAATTACTGTAAAGCAATTATCAAAACAGCACAATTTTTTGTTTCTTTGATGGTGCGCGTTCGAGAACGCAAATATTTTAGACTGTTCTTGCCTAATAATTAGTCCTTATGGACGTATTACTACGACGACGGCGCTTTCTATCTATTTATTCCCTCATTCCCATATTCCTCGACTCAACTTCTCCACTCCGAAATCGATACTAATATTGAAATGCGAAAGTGTGTTTGTTTGTTTGTCCTTCTTTCACATCAAATCGGATAAACGGATCAATGTGATATTTAGTATGCAGATAGTTGAAGGACTGAAGAGTGCCATCGGCTTCTTATTATTGCGACCAAAACCACTAGAGCGAAGCCGCGGGTAACAGCTAGTATTCTTAAAAACTCCTAATAACACTTTTTGGTCTGACCTAGGACTCATCTCTCGACCTCAAGATCTCCAGTCGAATGACCACGAAGTTATTTTGGGTATTCAGAGAGGTTTTTTTTTAATACTAGTGAAGCTACTAAGTGCACTAACCTAGCCAGTGTTGTAAGATCTACCGTTAGGACTTGTGTTATAAATTTAAGATTTTAGATAGCGATATTAGACATGCATATTAGGTATGATACGTCGATAATCATCCATTTCATGGGCGGATTTTGAACCCGCGATCTCTGGCGCAATATGCTCAGGTTATCCAAGCTTTATTATCAATGCGCCAACTGGTCGTCAAAATTCCTCTATATACCTACTCCTAAGGGTCAATTCACACCAAAAGCGCGGCGAAGCGCAGCGAAACGAAGCGCAGTTTATGTGTCATATGAATTTCAACTTTATACTACTTACTATAATATTTATTATCGCATGAGAAACTCGAACGAGTCGCGCGGATTCCCGCGACTGCGCGAGAATTCGCTGGAATCCGCGCGGAAGTCGCGAGAATTCGATAATAAGTACTACAGTAATGAAAATAAAGTTTAAATTTATATGACACTAAAAATGCGCTCCGCTTCGCTGCGCTTCGCCGCGCTTTTGGTGTGAATTGACCCTAAATTAATACCCAAACTAGTTAGCTGCAGTACAAAGAGAGGCGTTGGCGGACTGTGGGTCGCAACATTGATCATAAAATTGGTTATTGGTAATAAATTGTACATTTTATGAATACTAATATTACAGACTAAAAATATTAGTTTCTATTATGTCAGTATCTAAATTTTTGTGTAGAATATCGACACAAACACGATTCATTTCAAAAAAATACTTTTACATTTTTTTAACGCAATAAGTACACATTTTGTACGACATCATTCCCATACGTTCTACTTTTGTTTCACAAAATTAGCTTCAATATTGTATTGGATTGTACGGTATACGGGAAAGCGTAATGGCGTTCATTACGAACCATAGAATATCGATCGTCTGCGCCGGGGGTGTTCTGAGTCCCATAGAAATACCTGTCTCGATGTTTTCTACCGCTCCTAAATATTCTACGACGCTTCACCCATATTGGATGCTAGTATTTATACATTACATTTCTATCTATCTATATAAAAAATACAGAAGTATAGATTTTATATTATTTCACTCATATTTGTCAACTAAGATCGATTTAATGGTTAAATTTTGGGTGGTGGTAAAATTTTTTGCAAGTAAAACAAGTCGGACTCACTCATCCGAGGGTTCGCGTACCTATCAATGGAAGAATTGAGGATGACAACTTGTAAAAATTGACTAATTTACATTTTCTGGGAGCATGCACTCATTTTGTATCACATAAAACTGTAAATGTATGTTTACATGGGTTTTTCTCAGTGATAATAATAGGTTTCGGATATTTTCCATTATTTACATTGTAAGAGGTAGAAAGAGGTAGTGCCACACTGTATGTTTGCAAGCAGCCGAATTGGGCGGGCACGACCGGGGAGGTACCTTTCGCTTACACGAGACCGGCGTAAAGTGACAGCTCTGCCTTGCTGTGTGTAAGTGACCGATGGCCCATGGAGGTGGGAGGAGAAAGGAGGGCAGCGCATCTGTATAGCCTCTATGCGGATGTCTATGAACGTCGGTAGTCATGAAAATGGCTGCGACTGCTCGTTTGTCCCTAGGGGGACAAACGAGCAGTCGCAGCCGGTACGGTACGGTATAGGTACCATAAAAAAAATGTATTATTCTATGTCTCGTCAAATTTTAAGATTACAGGACATCGGGAAGTTCTCTTTTGGTTTCACAGACCTACGAAAAAGTGATCCTATGAGCCTTCCGTTTATCTTTTAAGGTGCGTACCTTAAAACCCTAAAGTAATAATTAGTGAAACTTTAATGGTCCCTACTTAGTCCTCAATGCGAGCACTCGGGACGAACCATTCGTATGTTGATATTTATTTCTTTTCCTCATATCGATACTCGATACTTTGTATTCTATAGGTACTACTACTCAAGGCCTGCTTATGTTAGACCTTGATTTGGCATTCTCCCATACTGACTTCCGATTTGTGTGCTTTGTCTGTAGCCCCTCTTAGCTGGGGCCAGTGGCATTTAGCCCACCATGTGTTAACGCCACTTTACAGTACTACACTGTATCGATAATTCATGTATTCCACTGTACATTAATTATCGATATTTTCTATTCCACACCGTGTCCCTATTCGAATGACACGTTGCGACTGAAATACACGCACGTGTCGAGAACTTGTGAACACTCCACGCTCCTGGGCACGTGACCCAGCGTGACGCCATTGCCTCCTGGGGGGAACTGTTCATTGTTTCTGACTGGAGTTCATTTAGAGGGATTCTGTTAGGTATATTAAGTACCTCAACCGTGAACTTCTATTGTGTAGAGGAAAACAACTTTTTTTACCGGTACCGACTTTACCGGTATTAGAATATAGTGTTTTGAACACTAGACCAAGTAGGGTCTTCCAGAAAATAATTTTGATCGTATTACAAAAGTAGACTGATGATATCGTAAGATGCATTTTAGTAAGTTAATCTAGAATCTTAGACGGCCTTGTCGAATTCGACTGCAAAGCAGAAGTGGCTCTTCTTGTAAACTATTTGTAATTTTTCTTTTTCAATTTCCACAGATAATGAAATACGACGATCAGTATATTCCAGAGAATATACATATATATCCTACACGCTTCGTACTCAGGGCATATATTGTACCTACTTACGGCCTTTTATTGTTACAAAACTATAAATATTCATATCTACGTCGCCCTTGCCGTGGCAGGTACATTAATATTTGCGCAAACTTAAAATATAATAACTTTTAATAAAGCACTGCATTAATAATTCGTATCGACCTACCTACCTCAAAAAAAAAAACTCACGTCAGGTAGCACCTATTCCAGACACATTGTCCACACATCTCAAACACTGAAATGACATCGACATGCGGTCAACTCCTTAAACCGAAATCGTGGTGCCCAATCTCAATAACCCCTAAAAGCATACCTCATTTCTGCCGAGAGAGAGACATAACACGGACGCGGCAATTTGGGACCTGGCAAAAAATCCATTACCCGCTTTCTACCCCCGCACCACCCGCGTTGTCGCCATACTAGGGCGAAATCCGAGGAAGTGAGGGGTCAGAATGCATTCTTCGCATTCTTGCCAGGTCCTAACTTACCGCTTCCATGCAGTAGATACCTTCACCGGTAGGGGTGTGCCAAAAGGATCAGCCACCATATGTGGGCGCTAGCATCCACTAAAGCGCGTCACTGTATCACAGCATTGTTATCAATCTCTTGAAGGTTTTCGATAATATAGTCATTTATTTATGTGTATTGTTATGGTTGTGAGAACATGACAAAAATCTTCTTATTATTGCACATATGTCTTGTGTTTTTGTACTATTCATAATGCGAATTCATTATGAGGATTAAGAGTCGTCTACTACTAACTTACCAAATACTCTTTCTACCCTCTACAGAAACATGGGCCATTATTCATAACCTAACAGTTATTAACAGGGCTTTTTTGTCTCTTGTTATTTAGGGCCACGCTGATTGTTGATGATATTTGGTATGCTTCCTCTCCTCTGGAAATTTCCTGTAGGAGCACTTAGTCCCTCGGCCTGCCCTCACAAAATACGCCCTGTTTATTAATATAGGGAGTTTACATACCTTTTTCTATATTGGTCCATTTTTTGAAAATCAGCACAAGTGATGGCAGGCAGGACTTTCAATATTCTACAAAAAAATTAAATAAAATAAGTATGGCTGAAATAAAAAAAATATATGATAATAATACAATAGAGGTCCCAATTCACTAGAAAAACCCTTTATTTTAAAGTATTTCATATTAAATATGCGTCTAAATAAGATTATAACTTTGGAAATTGAACATAAAAAGACCCCAATAAGAACTATAATATAGGTATGTGTCACGGCTAAAACCCGAAGTGCAGCTACATCTAGTTTTCGCCGGATAGAACTAGGTGTAGCCACTTTGTCTAGGCTAAATCTAGAATTAGCTGATTGTTTCCTGGTAAAACTATGTCTAGCCGGTATCAACAATATATGATAAACAAATTATGACATAATATATTATAATAAAATAAAATTAATAAAACAGTGAAATAAAGAATCGAATATAAATATGACATAAAAGAAATACATTAAATAATCAATAATTCCTTATTAATTCAACATTAACACAATAGTAAAACTGACATGATTTTGAAGAGAAAAGAACAATCACCTACATAGCCCTTGTGCCAACGAAGGCAATGATAATTGAAATCATTACATTAAAAAAAAGGCCAGTACCTTTCCAGGTAGAACTACTTAGATCCAGCCTAACCTTATTGGCTACCCAGTCTAGTCGAGATCAGTCTGGTACCCGGTCTAGCCGATATCATACTGGCTACATCTAGATTCAACCAAACCCTCGTGGTTATTACTAATACTAAATAAGTGTAACTTGTACAGTTTGGATGGTAACCTATAGATCCATACATTTGTGGCTTTTAAGAAGGGTGTTTCTTTTTAAGTTTTGCAGACTCTGTAGCCAGAGCGCACATAATAGTTTGGTGAAATAGGCTTTAAAAATGACAGCAACATATAATAAAAATTTTCCTCCTCGTAAAGTTGGTGATACAGTCCAGTACACAGTAAAGTACAGTAAGAGGTAGTGCCACACTGCATGCTTGCATGCAGTCGAATTGGGCCGGCTTGACCGGGGAGGTACCTCTCGCTTACACGAGACTGGCGTAAAGTGACAGCTGTGCTGTCGCGTTTCGTGCGGTGTGTAAGTAGCCGGTGGCCCATGGAGGTGGGAGGAGAAAGGAGGGCAGCGCATCTGTATAGCCTCTATGCGGATGTTTGTGGGCGTCGGTAGTCATGAAAATGGCTCCGGCTGCTCGTTTGCCCTCCTATATCATAAAAAAAAAAAAAAATCTGAGTTAAAATTCCTAATTACTTACCAGATTCGTTGTAGTTGAATCTAACGATAATGGGTTATACAAATTGGGTGACCAGTGTGGTACTATAACTGAACTCTTCTCAAGGAATTCATGGTGTGTGAAATTAAATTATTAGATATTGAATGGCTCTGTATAGTTAGGTACTATCTAATATGAATAGGTTACTCCTAGTACCATTACTGCTATAGTAATAGCCACTAAGGTTTGGCTGGATCTAGTTCTATCCGGAAAGATACTGGCTAGAGCTAGTTTTACTCGAAAACAATCAGCTAATTCTAGATTCAGCATAGACAAAGTTACTACACCTAGTTACCAGCTGAAACTAGGTGTAGCCGCACTTCGGGCGGCTGGCTTTAAAAAAAAACTATCAAAATTGGTCCATCCATCAAACTCATATAACACCTCATTTTACATAGGGAGGATGTTCTGTAAAAGGTAGTGTGCCACAATCCATTGCAACAGAACAGGGCCAGCAAAATATAGTCACTCTCTGAGATTGTCCAGCTGTGTGTTCCCAACAGAGGACAGTTTGTCTCTACCTCTTTCTTCAGTTGCTGAGTGACTGACTGACCAACAACTTACAGGCATGTACTGAACATATTAATCTAAAATTTGAAAAACCATGACGGGTATAGGGAAGTACTAAGAAACAATCTAAAACCATTTCTACGGGTTGAGTAAATAATGTTTAAAATCAAAACTTATATGAGTAAAACCTTAGTGCACCACTAATCTTTTATGGACATGGTTGCAGCTTACATTATTGCTGTAAAAGTGTTTTAGACATACCTTTATTGGGAGGGGGCCCGGAGCGAAGCACGGTTACACCGCACTAGCACCTTTTGCCCCCGCCGCCTGGAAATAAAAACCAACACATTATTAACTCTTTTATAATTAAGATAAAATAAGAATTATACTATATTATTTCATATATATTATTTGCTTATTCTTTAAAGTATCTTATCAGTTTAGTAATAATATATATACACATTACAAATTTTGATCATTAAGATTATTGAGAATGCTTCTTCTCATGAATTATTAAGTAATTTCAGAGAATCGATCCTGCTTCATCGTTCATTTACTAGAATGGTTGCACATTCCAGTAGATGAGCAGTATTATTGCTATCTTGAAGATGTACACTTTATAAATTATATCCTTTCAAAGCCTTACATTTATCCAATTAATAATTGCATTAGTAAACAAAAGCAATAAACCTTAAGCAACACATGAAATTGTTCATTTTCATTGATGCAGGTAGATAAAAAAAAAAAACAGGCTATCTCAAACCAGTAGAATAGTTTGAAAATGTGCATATAACTAAGAACAAATGTAAGTATTCCTTACATTGAACACAAGGAACGATGTAAAGTTAAGTAAAAAAGTATTAAGCTTAAAGTTATAATAAAAAACAAATCTCTTTAAGCTAACATTCTAATTTGATTTATTATTCAAATACCAAATAAACACACAAAAACATATCAAAGTTTAGACTCACCATTGATATACTGAGCACTTGTTTGATTTATTACTACACTTTAACTAATTTTAATTAAAAAAAATCGCGATATACCCTCCGCTCACCAAAAAAAAAATAGTAAAACAAATTCAGATTCAGAAACTCAACTTCAAAACGGTCAGTGTCCAATAATTTTTGTATGATGGTCAAAGTATTGTCTGTGTATTTTCTACAGATAACTAATAGATAATTTTATTCGAATATTATTTTTAATTTTTACTACTAGCAACCAGTCCTATAAATTACAACAAAAATTTATAAATGCCAAGCCTTACAACTTTGCCTACTTTTTCCGTTTTTTTTTTGTTTACATATTTAATCAATATCTATGCATTATTTGATGGTTGCAGAAGCTTTAAACGATACTCTATGCAATGAATAAACCAATCTAATCCAATTAATATAATACCTAACAGATGCTTAGAAAACAACAATAACAGACGCGGGCAAAGCTATCTCCACTTTTTTATGTCTTTGCCCACCCTAAATTTATCAGCAACTCTAAGCTCCATGATTTTGAATTTAAAAGATATTGATAGCAAACGGGCGAAATGGAGAATGTTACCTATTTTTGATAAATAGCTCTCCATATTCTTTGTCAAAAATAAAAAATAGTAGTGAAAAAAATATTTCGATACCTCAATTTGTTTCCGATTTATAAGTAAAACAAGTTGTACTGTGCGACGCGGGCTGCCCGTGACGATGTGACGTCACAACACAACGCGCTCAGGGCGCTCGCAGTCGCGCGTCCATAATACTTACTTCTTACGATGATATCTCAAAAACTATTCATCTGATTGATATAATGTAAAGTGCAATTTTAATTTGCATTAAATGCCTAAGCTAACTAACATATTCATTTGGATAAGGATTAATACTGAACTAAATAAAATTGCTTTGAAAATAACGTAATGTTTTAATTAAAAATTTGAGCATAAAAGTGGCTATTGTAAGTAAACTATAAGAGATAGAGATATGAACTTTTTTGTAGCATTTTTATAGATTTTGAATTCGCTAGTACATTAGTCAACTATATCTTTGCCAGTTTACGCGGCGTTTGCGTGGAAAGCTCCCAGTTGGCGAGATTTTTGGCGACCTATTCAACATTTAACGTCGTATTTCTGCTAATTTACATAAAAGCATAGCAATTTATATGCCTAAACGTTCCTGAAAAATTACTTCTTTTATTGTTGAAAATCGTATAAAAATCCGTTGAGTAGTTTTTGAGTTTATCGCGTTCAAACAGACCGAAAGATGCAGCCGGACGACTTATTTTTATAATATGTTTAAGATAACTTTTTATAAACGTCTTTTATTATAAATGTTTTCAGCTTCCTGCATTTTCAAAGCTGTTATACATCCGTAGAGTATCTCAAATCACAAATTTTAATCCGATTGAGCTATTGTACCCTCGTTTATTTGAAGACATCTTGATTCCGTCATTTCGTTCTTACAAACTGTTATTACACTTTCAATATAGTATGTTCACAGCTGCCTCTACTGGCGGCACAATATTCGTAAGTTATGTTCAAAACTTCTTGCTCTTTCATAATTGTATACCAACCGGCAATGATACTCTATAGCACCTCACGGGGTGTGAACACCAGAACTTTCAAGCGATTTGGCATACCTAGTAACATTCTCCATTATATACCATTAGGGTTTCAAAAGGATAGAAGACTATATTAAGTATTTAATGTGGGCAATGTTGTCATCACATTTAATCACACTTTCATACCAACGGATTGCCTCGTGGTCTAGTGGTAAGCGTGTTCAACCACAGACGTGAGGTCCTAGGTTCGAATCCCGGGTCGGACCAAAAATTGTTATTGGGATTTTTCAATTTCTAATAACAGTCCGGAGTCAGGAAATTGGCGGTGATACACCCCCGTGCCTCGGAGAGCACGTTAAGCCGTCGGTCCTGCGCCTGATCTCTCACCGGTCGTGTCGGATTGCCGTCCCATCGGAATATGAGAGTGAGGGAATAGAGAGTGCATTTGTGTCTGCGCGCACACTTGTGCACTATAATATATCCTGCGCATCTGGCTCGTCTCTATAGCGACGGACGCCGTAGCCGAAATCAGCTAGGAGGATATTATTATTATTTATTATTACCAACGGATTCGAGGTGTTAGGGTTGTACATCAGATGAAAGGAAAATGTAAGGATATTGAGGCAATATTTTGAGTTCGTATGTTTTTTTCAGTTCGCTCTCGTATAATAATAATAATCTGCTTTGGGTGCTCGTGATATAAATTTTCTTTCTTTTTGTAGGTATATATTTGATGAAATAACAATCAATAAAAAAAAATGGAATGGAAATCAACAATAACCTAATAGAACAATAAAAAAGGGTGCGTGTACTTATGTACGCGCGTCAGAAGTTATTCTTCTTTGGGATCATTAAATAAATATAAAAATAATTAATATTTAAAAAATAAATAAACAAATTTACTGAAAACTTTTTTGATAAAAATGAAAAATTAATTTTAAAGTAAGAAAAAGATATATTTAAAAAATGAATAAACTTAAATTCTATGAATTCAAATTGAATTTATTATTTAATTTATTTAGTTACCTTTAAAATATTAAATAACCAAAAATTAAAATTTAACATTAATAATTTAATAATAAGTAGCTATTAATTATGTTAAAATATTTTAATTTATATCAATAAATAATAGGATTATATTGGAAATAAAAAAAAAATGAAAAAAAAATAGAAAAAAGTCGAGACTGCAACTTCATAACGCGCTGAAGATCATAACTTCACAAATATGAAACAAAACCATGTTCAAGTAATGTATATACTATTAATAAAAATAAAACGCAACTTTTTATCGTTGATAGTAGGGGGCGTAATAGTTTCTGCAAAACATAAGCAGTGCAAAATAATTTTATCACACGCTTGCAAGGCAGATTGCCGCTCTTCATACTAAAGAAAGGAAAAAATATCTATATAGTTCGTTTTTTAATTTGAGAGATGGAGCGATGTTGCTAATATTTTGTGATTCATAAAATAATATTTGTCATTCATTTGCTGTAAATAAATCATATTTTTCTATTTATAAGTTAATTTAGTTTAGACTGCACGTATTTGTGATTATAGGATGGGCTTAGAGTATATTATAACCTAAGTAGGACTAATATCGGTTTTAAGATGTAGGGCGTAGATAGAGAAAAGAAGAAGTTTTCTTCTGTCTACGATGTAGGGTCTTCAAGTTGACAGTTCTTGACATTTGACATTACAGAATACAGATTTTACATTGACAATTTGATTGACAAGTATAAAGTCTGTATTGTTGAAAAATTATGTTATTTTCATGAATTTAAAATAAATTTAAGTTAATAATAAAGCGTGTAAACAACGGAAAGGTATGTTTCATTGAAATGATATGTGTGAATTAATTACCTCATGTCGTGTCCTCGTATAAAAATAATAACAATAAAACGTGATGTAAGATACAATATCATAAGTCATTTCTTTTACTGATTTTAAAGATATAACCACAAAATTATATAGATTTTCGATATTTTATATTTAGAAAAGCGTTAATTTTCTTCCGAGTGTTAAATTATCATAATATGTTCATTTCAGATGTTTAAATTTAGTGGGCAAGTAATTTGTAGGTTAGGTACGAGAAATATACTAAGGAAGTATTCATCGCCCGGTGTTACAGTATTTAAATCAAATAAAACGGATCTATCGACAAATAACCCAGGGGAGACTGTTACAAGTGTATTGGAAGATAAGGAAAAGCAAGGTATGTTTGTCCTTTATTTATTTGTTTATTCATTAAATAGTTTACCTATTATGTAATTCAATTCTTACTATTTTTATAAGTAGTAAAATATGTAACTAGCAGATGCTATTTATCTTCCTTCAAGATCTACTTGGTTTAAAAAAAATTTTTGAATACAACATTATTTCACTAATGTTTAATTAAAGATGTATGAAGCCCTCTTCCTTATTTATTTTTATATTGCTTGCGGGTCCTCTGGCTAGCTCCCTGTGGTCACTACTAGCTTCGAGACGCTACATTTTTTTTGCTATCAGTGTCAGAAAATTTATCAAAATTAGCTGTTATTATCTTAGTTGTGATTAAGGATAGTATTTTTACTTTGGTTAATGGCCCAGGTCAACATTATTAATAAAATTAATTTATCTACAGTCATAAGACATAAATGAATAATTAACAGTTATTGGCAGTATGGATGTGAAATTGAATTAATAAGTTTCAATAGTAATTTTCTTTAATTATATTTTCTAGGTTTAGTTGCAGCAGCATTTGCATCTCTCAGTGCTCCTGATGATGCTGTTGTAAAAAAACCAAGTACAAAGTCAGTTAAGCTGAGTCGTGTGCAGCAACTTGATAATCAAATAGTTAAAGCTACTGACGTGGATACCCTTCTACATGTAGCAGAAAATCCTATTGTCTCCAGAAGGCATGCACTCAAGGTATTTTAAGATATTAATTATGCAGGAACATATTAATAAGAGATGAACATACTTCTCAAAAGAAGTTTTTTTTTAAGTCTGTCTATTGTCTATTGTCAAATCAGAAGTAGTTTATTAAGTAGAATAAGAATTTTTTTATTTAAATAAAAACAAAGATTCTTCAGGATCTTATTTGAAAATTATAGTATAAGTAACGGTTTAATGCTGTACAAGTACTAAGTAGTAGTAGAAAGACTTATCATAGTGTTAAATATCTTAGACAATGATTGCAATATTACAATTATATAAATAAAATATAATTAAAACTATTGATCTGAAATATCTATCAGACTTGATTAATTTAATTAAATTATTCAATCACCAGTACAAGTGATGGTCAATAAACTGATAGTGATAATATTGATAATGTTCACCATATTATCATTAAATTTATAGGTCAACTGCCCTACATCTCCCTCCTGCCACTTGCATGTCCACTATACTTCTCGGGTCATCACACATTGCCATCACAACAGGTGTAATTATTTTTATTATTTTCAGATGGTGTCTGTATTGTCAGACTGGTCGAGTGCCAATAAAGTAAAGTTAGCAGACTTTGAAAAGGATCCACGATTCCTAAAGTTGTGTAGAATTTTGGCTAGGACACCAACATCACAGGCCGTAGGTTCTTTGACCATGGCTGAAGATCTCAGCACTGTGCTGGGGATTACGGGAGATGATGAGGCTGCTAGACTCATTGCTAATTTGGCCTTGCCTCAAATGATCAAGGTTTGCTGATATTTTTGTTAATTTATCACTGCTTAGTGTAAGTTTTACTTTAGGGAATAAGTGAAAGTAAAATGAAAGATCTATCCAAAAATCCATTTTGTGAAAGAAAAAGGATATTTATTCATCTGTGTGTCCCTAGATAAAACTATAGCCTATTTAAGGATAATTTATTCTGAACTATCAATGTTTTCAATTAATATCAATGTCAATAATTAACATAATATTCTGTCATTGTTCTGTTTGCTTCTGGTCATGACTTTTTTTTTTTTTTTTTTATGGTATAGGAGGGCAAACGAGCAGTTGTAGCCATTTTCATGACTACCGACCCCCATAGACATCTGCATAGACTACAGATGCGCTGCTCCCCTTTCTCCTCCCACCTCCGTGGACCACCATAGACTATTGTAAAGTAAACAAAACATTAGCATTGTGAAAGATATAAATGAATGGTTTTATAAAAGGTTGATAAAAACGAGAGGCACTAAATTAAACCACATAACTATAAGTGCTTACAGTTAATCCGAAACTATTAAAAAAAAGTGTACGACAAGTATACGAAAATATTATTTTCAAACAAGTCAAATATCGAAAAAACATAAACATGCTTTGTACCGTCTCATACAGCAAAGGGCAGCCTCGTACGGGGTGAATGACCCCGGCCGATCATAGTCGGCGATCAGCTGTGATACAGCATGTACGAAGTGAGAAAATACTTTAAAAATTCCTGTGGCTAATTTATTGCACCATTGATATGATTTTTGTTGTGTAACCTGAAAGTAATATCCTAAATATATGGTTTCATTTAATGCCTCTCGCTTGTATCAACCTTGTACACGGAATTGTTTTACACTCGTCACAAGTTTGACTCACCTGTAGAGAGATTTTATTACAAAGTACTTGATCGCAGGTAATGAAAGCACTCCAACAGAAAGGCCGCCGAAGTACTCCGTTGTTGCGAGCTCTCTCCTACAGCATCACTAAACAGCCGGAGCCCCTTGACCTGAAGAAGTCTGCTGATCTCCTGTTCTCCATGGCAGCCCTCAATTTTCCAGATCCCGTATTATTGGACAGGATATGCAGGTTAGTTGATTTATTTCCAAAACTAGATGTCTACCTTTTTCTAGTATTTGTGGCAAAGGAGCAGTTCTGATGACTACCAATGCCGTGTGTGTGAGCGAGAGGTACCAAGTTTGTTCTGGCCCAATTACTTCTTATTTTTTACATCTATAAATATTTTTCAATTCTTCCAGCGATGTCCTAGACGGTCTGGCGAGTAATGAAGACAAACCAGCCGTGGTGAACTCCATTATGGTGTCGTTGGGGCTGATGAGATACAGGCACGAAGCTGTGTTGGGTGCTTTAGTGAACTGGCTCCGGGAGAAGTCCGCCCTGATCCGACCAGCGGAGTTGGCCTCTGCGCTGCAAACGCTAGCCACTGTCAATTATTTACCGCCCAACTCGGAGAGTCTTGTTAAGGTGAGAGAAGGTGATTTTAGTAAGTGGGACGCCACGATACCGCCGTAAGGTGACAGCTATGTTGCGTTTCGTGCGTGAGTCGCCGGTGGCCCATAGGAGGGGAGGAGGAAAGGACACGAGATGCCTTACCAGCATCTCGTGTCTATGGGCGGTGTTGATCAAAACGCATCGGCTGCTTGTTTGCCTCCCTTATATACTAAATTATAAAAACGCTTTTGACCTCCTCCTCCCCAGATCCACCGGACACGTGAAAGTAAAGAGAAACGTGACGACCACACCCCGGTATTATGTGAGTGAGTCATCTCAACGAGCTACGCTCGTGGCGCCACTGTACTACTAAATACAGGTCATTGTTACTAGTGATGCGACTCGAGTAGGAATTAGCGACTCGAGTCACTCGAGTATGATTGTTCCCTCACTCGAGTTATACTTGAGTAAAAAGTCAATCGAATTAGACTCGAGTAAAAATGTCACTCGAGTGACGAGTTCACTCGGCGACTCGAGTGTACTCGTCGACACGAGTGTATTCGGCGCAACGAGTTCACTCGAGTGAACTCCGTCAACTTGGTGCGCCGAGTTCACTCGGTGACTCGAGTTCACTCGGTAACTCGAGTGCAAGTTCACGCGAGTTGGATTTTTTTTCACTCGAACACGAGTTTGACAAGCCGACTCGACTGACTCGAGTAAAAACATGACTCGAGTTGCATCACTAATTGTTACTCGATTACGTTTTCACATTTATCAATCAGTTCCTTTGTTTACCTGTTGTTTTTCTTACAATCATCATCATCAGCCAGAGAACGTCTACTGCGGGACACAGCTCTTCTCCTTTCTTACAATATACCTTTTAGTAAGAGGTAGTGACACACTTCATGTTTGCATGCAGACGAATTGAGGTACCTTTGGCTTACACGAGACCGGCGTAAAGTGACAGCTGTTCTGTCGCCTTTTGTGCGGTGTGTAGTAGCCCGTGGCACATGGAGGTGGGAGAAGAAAGGAGGGTAGCGCTGCTGTATAGCCTCTATGCGGATATTTATGGGCGTCGGTTGTCATGACAATGGCTCCGACTGCTCGTTTGCCACCCTATATCATGAAAAAAAAAATTATTGTATAATGTTGCAGGCAACCCTGTCCCTGCACGAGAACGACATGGTGCGCGCGTCGTCGTGGCTCGACCTGGTGTTCTCCCTCCTCATATTCGACCGCGCCGACCAGAGACAACTCGAGTCCACTCTACGGCCAGAGTTCATAGAGAAACTGCTGGCGGCTGGAGGTAGTTCTTACCAGATATTTGATTAGATTCAGATGAATGAGATAGGCTGCTCACATCACACTCGGAAGAATAAGAAGAAATTCGTAAGAGAATGAATGCATGCAGCATGGACCGGCACAACCGGGAGGATCCTCTCGCTTACACGGTACCGGTGTAGAGTGACAGCTGTGCTGTCGCGTTTCGTACGGTTTGTAAATAGCCGGTGGCCATGGAGGGAGAGATGGAAGGTGGGCAACGCATCTGTATAACATTTATGCAGATGTCTATGGGCGTCGGTGGTTATGAAAATGGTTTCAACTGCTCGCTTCTCCAATAAAAAATGAATATATGGCAGATGGGCCGGTAAGGTTCTAGGGTGGAAGCTGCGATTAGGAAGATGAAGTGTTGGACGATCTCAAAATGTGTGCAAAATATAAGCTTGTCTCCTAATGCATGTTGATTAACTCGTATCTCTCTCTGGTACCCTTTTTTTTTTATGATATAGGAGGGCAAACGAGCAGCCGGAGTTAGTTTCATGATTACCGACGCCCACAAACATCCGCATAGAGGCTATATATATATATATATATATATGCGTTGCCTTTCTCCTCCCACCTCCATGGGCCACCGGCTACTTACACACCGCACGAAACGCGACAGCACAGTTGTCACTTTACGGCAGTCTCGTGTAAGCGAGAGGTACCTCCCCGGTCGTGCCGGCCCAATTCGACTGCATGCAAGCATTCAGTGTGGCACTACCTCTTACAAATGTGGCACTCGATCGATTCTTTAAAATATATCTATACCGTTGTCATGCATGGTCACATTTCAGAAATCCCGATCCCATCCCGCCGCAAGCTGATTTCCATAGACGCGTACGTGGGCATAAAATACCCCGCGAGCTCGCGCCTGGCCGAGGACATATCCGTGGGCGTGCCCATAGTGTACACGAAGGAGAAGGCGTACTACGTGCAGTGCATACTCGAGACCTTCAAGACGCTGGTCTCGGCGGACACCTTCGTGAAGAGGGACTGCAACTCGGGCATGGGCTTCTTGTACGGTGAGTTGGTCCGTCTGCACCGTAGGGTTGAATTAAAGGTTATAAAGCGTCCTCTAGTTGGGTACTTTCGACCGATATACTAGCCTATACCTTGCTGCTTGGGTCTTAAGTATCCCACACACTTGGGTCTGGCTGAGGAGATACGTTTGTAAATGACTGCAACTGGGGCATGCAGTTCTTGTACGGTGAGTTAGTCCGTCTGCACCGCAGGGTTGAATTAAAGGTTATAAAGCGTCCTCTAGCGGGGTACTTTAGACCGACATACGAGCCTATACCTTGCTGCCAGTCTCAAGTACCCCGCGCACTTGCGTCTGTCTGAGGTACGTTTGTGAAAGAGTTCAACTCGGGCATTATAGATTCGATTATCTAATATTCATCAAATTCTTGTGTCAATGTGTTTCCGACTCCAAAATGGATTGACCAATAGCTTAAATTTTCTGTGTACATGTTTCAGACGCAGAGTTTGTGGTCGACTCAAAATGTCACCCAGTTCCATTAGATAAGGCTGCGCAGCGAAACGAGTAAGTTGCAACCTTCCGTAATCTAATAATACAATTGGTAAATGTTCTGAAAAACCGTTACAAACTTTTTTTAATCTTTATTTTTAACAAGTTTTGCCTGGACATGTCATTCTAATCATGAAACTATACACATATATCGAGAGATGAAAAGAAGAAGAAAAATTACTTGACACAAAAAATAATCATAATTATGTATTATTATGTACCTTATATCATAATTATGTCATAATCATAATTATTTTTTACGGTTAACAATACTGTTGCTAGTTTATAAATTCTTCTCCTCGTTTGGTAAGGAAGTTGACAGTTCCTACATTACATGTCTTTAAATAATCCAATAACAATTGGACTCGCGCTTGGCTAGTTTTTTTATAACACAGGAGGCAAACGAGCAGTGGGGCCATCTGATGTAAAGTGATCATCTACGCCCACAGACATCGATCGTCAGTTTAACAGTGCACTTTCCATCAGTGTTCACAGGATAGCTGTCCTCGGGCTGGACTACCACGACATGACCAGGAAGGAGCCCGTGCCACTGGGAGTCAACCTGCTCTACAGGCGGCTACTGGAACTTAAGGTAACTGACTGGGCTGCAATTGAATTAGATTTAGAAGTGCGGACCGACCGCGCGTCTGAATTGCGTCCGATGAGGGGTCGGTCGGACGAGGGGTCGGTCGGACGAAGGGTCGATCGGACGAGGGGTCGGTCGGACGAGGGATCACTCGGACGAGGGGTCGGTGGACGAGCGGTCGGTTCGACGACCGACCGGCGTGGAGTAACAGCTGCATTGTCGCGTTTCGTACGGT
>LUGF01047215.1:233608-244024 GCA_001625245.1 Calycopis cecrops
ATGGGTAAACATTGCAATTTAGAGTTTAAGAAACAATATCCCACATCGATCATATTAATCCATTCACTGTAACTCTAGTCCGAGGTTAAAACCCCCAGGAACTCCACTATTAGCTTTAGTTTATTTTGAAGTCGCAAAACTCCTGTCAGACTTGTATATTCCGAGTAGGCTCCCAGGGCGTCCTAGAAGCTGTTCAGATTAAGCGTTTGCCGAGATACTAGAGCTAGAAAATAAAATATTATGTATATCGCATTCACACGCGTATAATACTTACTATCTATACCTTTAAATACATATTTATTGTCGCTATGTGTGCTCCGTGGTTTTATTCGCGTACAAACAATTCAGAGATAACCGTTTCAACTTTCAGGTTAGAAGTATTTTTAAGTTAATTCGAATTGTAATTGTTTACTCGAGGATTAATCAAACACGCACTTTATATCGGTAGAAGAAATTGTTTATTGAAAACTTCAAGTCACCCTTATACAAAATGGATTGTACAAACGATAGCGCGATGTATCTGGTAAAAAGCGACATTTAGTATCAATTCGCGGAACTAATGATAGCACGACATAGCTAGCAAAAAATGACATCTAGTAACAAATCATACAACTAAAATCACTAACAATAATAATTGAACAGTAATTAATTTTTATCTATGTCCAATTTGATTTAAATCTGTTCCTATTAGTAGCCTAGGAGGGCTAGATGTGTGAACTGTTTAGCGAGAAAAAATGATAAACATACAAATTTCGTATTTATAATGTTAGTAGGACTAGCATGATTAAACGAAATATTTTTTTTCAATAAAAATAATAAGAACTGTCGCAAGGCCAGTTCCCTAGTGGGGTAGGTAGAGATTGGCTATAAGGAATTGGCCCATACTCCTTTGATATCCTTAATAATAGTGAAAACATGCTTAGTCTGTTTTATTTCTCCTTTCAATTGAAATCAAATACTAACTAGGATTATTAGGAGAATAAAAAACGGTATAATATCTACAATATTTTATTAACAATAACAGGAACACAGTAACACAACCACAAATGAAAAAAAGGTAAAAAAAAACGAACACAAATATGTAAATTCAATAAAATTTGTACAACCACGATTCTTCACAGCCTTATAAAAATAATCATACAATATCAAGTAGGTAATTTTTAGAGATAAAAACTATATATATCTTAAGCTGGCTTCTCACTGCGCGTGCTACTACGCGCCGCGCCGCTCCACGCGCAAGGACGCGCTACGCGACACACCGCGCCACCCAACGGAAAATGACGCGGCGCGGCGCGTACCGTTGGTTGGTGGATGAATGTGTGTATATATGTATATATGTATCGATCGCCTACACTCGCGAGCCAGCGCCGCACCTTTGAGGTTACCGACTTTTAGCGGATAGGTCGCGCCGCCGCGCCGCGCCTGCCCGCGCCGCGCCACGCCTAGCTCTTCATACTGCGCGGGGCGCGTGCGGGCGCGGCGCGGCGCGGGCTAACACGCGCAGTGAGAAGCCAGCTTAAGACCCTGTTCAGATGAAGCATTTGAAAGCGCGAGTCGACTCGCGCGTCGTTCTTGGCACAATAACAGCGCCCGAGTTTCTAGATACGCCGACATCTCGCGCGTCAAACGCACGAGCTGTCGGCGATGTATTCGTGATAGACGCATCTAGATGCGTATGTATCTTAGTATCTCGATAGCGAGCGAGCATCTACTACAACGCTTAATCAGAGCAGGTTCTTAGGATATATACATAGCTTTTATATTCTACTTTATACTTCAAATACATAGTTACTTATATAACGTTCTTATCAATAAGATTGATTTTTTTTATTTATTTATATTATACTCAATATTTACATAATTACGAATAGCCTATTTTAGGATTATATAAAATTTTAACTTATGATGCACTCAACAGTTGCCCTAAGGCAGGAACGCATCGCGCGGTTTTGACAAGTTTCTGATGTGATTATGTTTAACATTATATCATGGCAGTAGAACTGCTCGCCGCTACGGTACCTGGCGCTGGCGTCTTGGTCTGAATTGAGCCTAAACTGTTTCAAGTTGTCACACAATCCACCGTTCTTATTACTTCAAAAATAGGAAATATTAGGGAACATTAAAATGCTAGTGCCATGCTGAATTTCAGCCGAATTGGACCAACACGTGGAGCTCTTGCTCACAAGAAATGCTGTATGTTACGGCGTTTCGTGTGTTCTGTGAGTTTCTGGTGGCCCACTGGGAAGAGGCAAAAAATCTGCATGGAAATTATGTGTATATTTTTGTTGAATTTTGTTGTTGTTTGCGTACTTTATCATCAGATTTTTCTGCCATCTACAACCACCAAAAAGCCTGATAAAGTTTTTTTTCCAAACACTGATATTATTTACAAAAGAAAACGTTATCAAAATTTGTACTCAAGACGTTTGTAGGAGAAGAAGGCGTACCTTATTAGCAACGTATAGGTACGCAGCGTATTATGAACCTTGTTCTTGATACTTTTAATGTATTCGTACGTAAATTTTGCATTTCTTACACATAACTCGTAAAAAACCTAGTTTGTTTTATTTATAGTCTTATAATGTCACTTTATTTGCATATTCCGTAACAACACATCAAAATGTACATATGATAAAAATTAGCCATAGATATAACATAAAACAGCTGTGTAATTAAGGTAATTTACATACTTATGGATTGAAATAATTTTTAGCAAAAATTTAGAAGAGATTGTGTAAATCCTTGAATGATATGATCGAATTTGTCTTGCAATATTAATTCTTGCAACTATTTATTTGTATAATTTATTATGGGGTTTGCTTAGCTTTCGATCAAGGTATGGTTAAGAGAACGTTGTATAGTACAAAATTATACAGGTCAAGTTTAGATATAATAAGTTTTCATCATATCGATGATCGATCGATCGATCGATATCGATGAATCATCATCAATCATAGTTTTTGTTTAATCTCAAATCTGATATATCTGTCACGAGGTAAGCAAAGTCAAAATGTCATTGGGAAAATTTAAAAAGCGCACTACAATTACCTCATTTAGTTCAAATAATTCTCTAGAACCTTAGATTAGAGCCTTAGATCATTTAGTAATCTAGAGCTGATAATATATGAATGCAGAATACTTTTAAACAGTTTTAATAGTTACAATTAATTAATTTAACAAACACATTCGTGTTTTACAAAACGACTGATGCATTCATTAATTTTATCTTTATCTAATCAAACCATGATTGAATTATAATAATTTAATTTATTGTTTTTTTGTTTGTTTTTTTTCATTTATTTTATTTTTTGATTAAATTAATTTATTTTAATTATTAATGTTCTGTTTAGAACTAGGTATTTAGGACAGGGTTATCTATATAACTTAAAGAATTTATCTTACCTGAAAATTTAATCAATTCCCTTTTGAATGAAAATTTATCAGTTTATTGAACATATTTACTACCGAGTAAATTATTATTAGCTATATTTATGTGATATTTTTTTATATCATTTCCTAAATGATCTAAGGAACCATAGTTGATGAATAGAAAGTAACATTGGATATTTTTTTAGCACGCCTACGGGAATTTTAGTAAAGAAACATGGAAAGTACGCTGGCTCTATTTGTAGGATTGTTAACTTGATGATCATGATTCCAAATCATAGTAGAAAAGGAGGAGGTATTTCCTCTTTGTAAACGTTGCATAAATTAATTATTATCATTATGATAGTCACGTAATCTTTATCTATCATAAATTTGAAAGCTATTACACTGTTATCAAAATAAATGTTTTTGTCTGACGAAAATTTTGTTGCATGAAAATTAATCATTAAGTAGTTTATTATGAACCTACAATACGAGTCTCATACACGACAAACGTGAGGGTTGAGTAAAAACCTAGTGTTTATATTGTACAATATAAATGGCATACAATTTAGAGAATAGTTTAATGTGCAAGTAAAGCATAAACTCTAAAATAGTACATATTATTTGAATTTCCAACGAATATAGACGTATCTGAAATCTGAATAGCCACTGAGATTCTGCTTTTCAATTTATTAAATTATACAGAGTAGGAACGAGTAGAGAGTATTATTAAACACAACAGTAATTACATTTTAACATTTTCAGCCTACACACAAAAAATATATTTTTTTTAGTTGTAAAATGTTATTTTTCATTTTACAAAATCTCTACGTAGTCACTATTATATTAAACTATCTCCCAAAGGTTTACTAAACCACAATGTTCACCGTAATTCGCGGATGTATACAGTAAATCGTCTAACGACTAATAATATATATTCGTCATAATTAGTTTGTTTGAAAAATATTTTTATAGATTTTGTGTCTTTTTTTAAAGATTAAACATACTCCACTCCAAAGCTACACTTTTTTTTTTTGTTCAGCCTATGTTGTCCCACTGCTGGGCAAAGGCCTCCCCCAAACTTCGCCAACTATCCCGGTCTTTTGACTTTTCCCACCAGCTTTTGTCGAAGGCATCGAGGTCGTCTCGCCAACGTTTCCTCGGCCGTCCTCTGCGTCTCGCTCCGTCTAGCTACACTAATTCAAATTATATTTTAAATTATTTTTGTTGTATTGTCATCCCCACTGTATATTTCTTATGAAGTTATCGAAACCGGGACCTACATTAATGTTATTCATCTCTAAATAATTTTATGACATTTCTAAACGTAGCGTTCAATTAAAAAAAAAAAAATTATAATCTATACGTATCCGAACATGATAATATGAAATTTCACCAACATTATCTATCGTTATCACCATGATTACGTTTACAATATTTTTTTATCATATATGTATATGCAATAAATACTGTATTATATGAAATGTATAAAGTGTTATCTAATCCAGCCGTCTGCTAATTTGCATTGATAAATATAATTTATTGCAAATAAAGGATTAGTTATCGAAAGATATCACCAGTAATTACTGGTTAGCGGCATTGTCCTTAAAGTAAATCTTATCATTAAATCAAACATTGTACATCGAATATCAGTTTTAAAATCTCTAATTAGACAAGTTGAATATCAAGGACGTCTGCTTACATGATAGAAATTATGCAAGAATAAGAGTCTTTCATCTTTGGTGGAAAATATTAACCTCCTAAATATCTTGAAAACAAGGAGTTTCCACTGTACTTGTTGTTAAAAATTTTGTGGTATTAAAATGTATTTCACATAGTACCTAGGTGCTATTTTGGCAATGGAACACTATCAATTGTAGACACAAACCTCTCATTACTGGCGATTCTTAATTTTCAACGTCACCTTCAAATCCCAACTAAATTAATTTTCTACTAAAACAATAAAACTCAAGTACATATACATACTTGAGCCTTATTGTTTCGTTTTTCTTCTCATTAGCTAATTTTAAACTGATTTATTAATTTTATCATTAAATAGTTTATTTTATATTAACATTTTTTTGAAATTTTAAATTTTATTTTAAGGGATCCTCTTACCTTTACCAAACAGTACATTTAATTCTACAAAATAATTGCACTGAACCCAAACCAACTTACAACAACTAAATTACTTCTAATATTTTCGATACTTTTCATAACGTGTAAAATATTTTCACTTTTTTATAAATCGAGTATGATAATAATAAACGTTTTGCTATATGTTAAAATGTTTTGTTATAAAAATTATTTGAAAAATATCAAAGTTATTTCTTGTAACAAGCAAAAATGTGACACAGTGACATTGAACTGTTTTTTTAAATATTTGTAATAAAAATTTCGATAAATCGAGTATGATAATAATAAATGTTTGTGTTCTAGTTTAACAGATTAAATAATAACATTTTTTTTTCCTTTTTGTGACAGAGGTGTTATTTTTTTGTTCACGTCTTGATTAAACTTGAAATAATTGAAAGATATAATATGAAAACTTGCGACATTACACATATCTAAAATCTTCGATCCCCTAACAAGAAATAAAAATATATTTTATAAAAATATATTAGAAAAATACAAGTCTGATTGTCGGTAGAAAAGTAGAACGCCCCACATACACATTTAAAACATTCACATTATTACTAATAAATATCTTAATTAATTTCGTAATTTAAATAGTTTCTTAGATATAAAGTGTTTTTTATAAAATTGCGCTAATTACACTAATGATTACATGAAATAGAGAGATTAGATTTGCATTGAATCCTTCTTTAAATTTACCTGTCTTATTCATTCGATCAATTCGAACAAGACTGTACGTGAAAGCAATTTGACCGCTTCATGTTACCACTCTACATTATACACTAGCTTTTTTATTTAATGACTTCGAGACTAGTGCGACTTTGAGCTTCAGACCGAAGTCGAAAACGAATGCCCTGATGAACTTTTATCTTCATAAAGACCTCAACACATTGGAAATCAAATCCTAATGTTCTAAGGATTACTACTTTTATATATAATAATTTAATCTAGGCATTCTTTGATCTGGTTCCCAAAGAATTTTCTCTTGAGGTTCACTAGGGCACAAACTCCTCTACTAAACGTTGTAGATAGTGCCGCCGAGAAATTGATGAGGCTGGCCATGAGGCCTATAGTACTCGGTACAGCAACGGAGGCCTGCGACGCTATACTTCTGTATACCACTCGGTTCACAGGTTGTAAACTTCTGTAATTGTCAATGCCGCCGACGTCGACTTTGCTGATTAGTTTGTACTGAAACAAAAAAATAACATTCTCATGTTGCTCTATTTCCAAATATAACCAAACATTTAGTTGAAAAACCCCAAAATCGACTGCCAATAATATATTAAGGTGTCAGTAACGTGATCAAGACTAATATTACCTTATACGTTAAAATATAGTAAGCCATTCTGACTGTACCATGAAATACAGATAACAACATACTATATACTCTGTACTCCATGTATCTTATGCAACAAAAACGTTACTCTTCTAGTGCTGTTGGGTAAAAATATAATTATTCCTGTTCAGTCCGTTATAGTATGTTGTGTAATATGATAATAACGTTAAATCAGCTGAAATTGATAGCAATTACAAATACTTTCTTGATGATACCTCTAACACAAAGAAAACACAAAAATATTGGAATTACTTCCTACTCCTCCTACTTTCTTCTGATTAAATTCGTTCCGGATGCCAAGACAGATTTAGCTTTTCCCTCGGGCTCCCTGCGATCATATCAAAGGGTCAAGTGTGGTTGCCGCTGTCGATCCTGGCGACACAGGAGTAGCAGAGGTGGTAACGAGTGGTGGGCCAAAGCCCGATTAATAACAATAATAATACAAAGAAACGTATTTGTGATGGTTTGACGGGAACAGTTAAATGATGAGTTTTGTGTAAATATGACCTAAGCAATAGTTAGGTGAGATATAATATGAAAGTTATCGGACCTACACACGCGCCTTGTGGCATACTTATTTACAATACACAGTACAAACACTACCATAGTAGCCGCTCCATAATAACCTCATCGAAAGCGCTGTCGAATACTGTTAGGAGATCTCCGAGGATAAAAAATGGAGTTTAAGTTTCGCTATCAAATAGATAGCTGACAACCAAACTGTAAGAGTCATGCCCTTACAGTTTGGTTGGAGAATCCGACAGGACTTCTAAACACATACTGCTATCATCAGGCTTCAGTTCCTAGATTTGCCCACAGTAGCTCTGATTTCATTATAGCTTTTTTTTTTTTTTGATATAGGAGGGCAAACGAGCATCCGGAGCCATTTTCATGACTACCGACGCCCACAAACATCCGCATAAAGGCTATACGTAGAGGCTATATATATATATAGCGCATCTGCGCTGCCCTCCTTTCTCCTCCCACCTCCATGGGCCACCGGCTACTTACACACCGCATGAAACGCGACAGCACACAGCTGTCACTTTACGCCAGTCTCGTGTAAGCGAGAGATACCTCCCCGGTCGTGCCGGCCCAATTCGACTGCATGCAAGCATGCAGTGTGGCACTACCTCTTACCAAAATTTCATTATAGCTGCCATATTGGCTCTCTTTTCGAAAAAAATACCATTTTACACATTTTCATGGCCTTTCGTAATGCCACGTAATCCACATTACAACGAGGGTGAAATGAACATTAAACGATAACTTCCTATAAGTTATGTAGTAAGTAGTACTGTAGACTGTAAAAGCAAAGATAACATTTTTATAGCAACATTTTTAGATAGCGTATTTGCAATACGTTATCAGCAATGTTTGCATACCATCAGAAATAACATAGTATTTTTAATTAATTGTAATATGCATGTTATGGGTACGCATAAGTAGGTCGAGGAAATTATTACAATATGGTCGTGGTATGATGAGTAGTAAAACCACAAGGTCACGCGCATATTTTTGGGGGTTATTGTTTTTAGCGTATTTCTACTGTCACAAGAATACTTAATACGCATAGTTGGCGTAACACAGTAGTAAGAAATTGGGAAATTTGAATAATGAATGAAGTAGGAAACTTTGAACGATATTTTGATCCCACATCACGCCGTCACAGCTAGTAGACAATACTCCTTGTATTGTCTACTAGCTGTGGTTCGGCGTTTTATTTTTTGTGATGAAAAGTATTTTTTTGTTAACCCAGATTGTTTTCTATATCTGTGCCAATTTAAACCCAAACTCGTCCCGTAGTTTTTAATAAACATGACTTTAAACTTTCGCGTTTGTAAAACATATTATAATCGCTTGACTTTAACGCGCGAGGTGTCCTTAGATTCGTCCTGATTACTCAACTGACACATGGTACATTAATTTTAAGCGGTGGATAGTCCAATCATTATAGATTTTGACCCGTGAATAGTTAGTTCAATTAGATATTTTTTTAAGTAAAACTCGATGCCTTCGACAAAAGCTGGTGGGAAAAGTCAAAAGACCGGGATAGTTGGCGAAGTTTGGGGGAGGCCTTTGCCCAGCAGTGGGACAACATAGGCTGAACAATAAAAAAAAAGGACTTCTAAACGCGGTTGACATTGGGAGTAAGATGGCGAGAGTGTCACAATAATCACACATCGGGTAAGGCCTTTTTTATGGTAGAAGGGGACAAACGAGTGGTTGGAGCCATAGCCACGCCCATAGATATCAACTATCTTTCAAAGCATTCGTGTTTAGAATCTAAACTCTAACGCTTTAAAAGATTCTTACTCTAGATAATTTTTTATATCGACATTTTAATAACTATAATTTTTCTTTTACGTATTGCTTTAGGCTTCTATCACAGGTTCACTTTTTTGTGAGACACTACTGCAACTGGTGTGTCACTTACTATTGTGTTTCATGACCCTGTTCTCGTTGTTTTTTAATAATTTGCCTCATAAGTTTATTTTTGAACATTAGCTAGTAAGCTATTTTATATATTTATTTATGAATTAGTTCATTAATATTTGTAAGAGTAATGGTCGCCGCACACTTATCAACTCGGAAAGGGATCGTAACCGTATCACCTCGAGCCGAGTATTCTTTGTATGAAACTTCAACAACGCACGCTAATGGAAAACGTAACGTAATCGTATCTTCTTCGCTTTTCTAGACGAGGCGTTTACGATCCCTTTCCGAGATGATATGTGTGCGGCGACCATAATGCAATTGATGTACGTACATGTCCGTCGTTCACCGTGATGGGCTTGTCGAAGACGATCCAGGTGACAACCTCCTGACACTGCGGGGTCGTTAGCGAGCCGTGATACGTGTAGAACGACTGTGTATCAGGGCTAAACAACCGCCTGGAAACAAATCAGCATTATATACCTAGTAAAATAGGGTTTTTTTTTATGGTATTATTATTAGAGGGGCAAAGAGGAGGGCAAATCAAAAGATGGGAGGATGACTTACCAAACGAATGGAGGAGGTCAACTAGAGATAGAGAGAAATGGAAGAAGTTGGGGGAGGCCTATGTCGATAGACAACCTGACCAACGAAGTGGTTTCTAAAATATGTTTTTGAGAAGTATTTTTATTATTTGTAAATTAGTGTAATTTTTTTAGTTCATAAGTTTAAAACAGTAATATGGTCAGTGAATAAAGGCTTTTATTATTATTATTATTATTATTATTAGGGGGTCAATCGTGCAATCGGGGCCATTTTCATGACTATCGACGCCCATAGATATCGGCATAGAGGCTATACAGATGCGTTGCTCTCCTTTCTCCTACCACGTGCACCGGTTACTTACACCGCACGAAACGCGACAGCACAGCTGTCACTTCACGCCGGTCTCGTGTAAGCGATATGTACCTCCCCGGTCGTGCCGGCCCAATTCGGCTGCATGTAAACATGCAGTGTGACACTACCTCTTTCTAAAATTACGTATTTCGTAACGTCGTCTTTATTACGAACTTTATAGCTGAAGGAAATATACTATTCAAAATTTTTTAAGTTTTTTAAGCCATAGATGGACAAAA
>LUGF01047215.1:254722-278291 GCA_001625245.1 Calycopis cecrops
AGTTGGAGTCATTTTCATGACTGCCAATCCACAATGACATCCGTTTAGAGGATGTAGAGTTGCCATCCATCATGTGAGTAATTTCTTTAAGTCGGGGGCAAACGAGCAGCAGGACATTAATCTAAATATTATGTAGCGTGTCGTAATGTATATATATATGCTAGAATATATAACTTCCATTAAATTGTTTCAGTAGATTCCTTTTTTTATGGTAAAGGAGGGCAAACGAGCAGTCGGAGCCATTTTCATGACTTCCTGACATAGAGGTTAATCGGATGCGCTGCCCTCCTTTCTCCTCCCACCCCATGGTCCACCAGCATAGCTTCACTTTAATCGATGTTCGATTCGACCGCATACTACTACCTCTACTACTACGTTACCACTACGTCTTATTTTATTAATAAAAAAAAATACCAAATAAATAAAAAATACAAACAGAAATAACATAAAATTTTTTTATGTCGAAAAATAATAATGTTTCCTTGTAATTTTACCCGGACGAAACCCGGGGATATAGCTAGTATCATATAATCTACAAATTTTCTTCCACGAAATTTCGATTAAGTTTATCTATTCAATATAATTAGTCACTAAATAATAGAAGTGACTAATTTCAATTGATTGTGGTAAAAACAATTAAAAGTGAATAATCAATATCATTTAGCAATCAGCATATCAGCAATAATAAACAATATTATGTTCATAAATCATTTCTCGCTTACATGACACCGGTGTAAAGTGACAGCTGTGCTGTCGCGTTTCGTGCGGTGTGCAGGTAGCCCATCTGAGAGGCAGGAGGATGGAGGGCAACGCATCTGTATGCCTCTGTGCGGATGTCAATAGGCGTCGGTAGTCATGAAAATGACCCGACTGCTCGTTTACCTCTATATGCTATTAAAAATAAAAATAGAGGTACTTTCTGAGATGTTTTTGACTTTCTGAGAGATTCTGAGTGTATCTATATGTAATAAAATTAAAAAATAAATACCCGTTTACAGTCGAATATAGTTTAAACTTATTAAATATTGTAATGTTTCGAAAAAAATAAATAAAAAAACGAGTGTGCTTAAGACCACACAACTGTAGTAAAACTTAATTATTGATTTTCATTATCGTAGTTACAATGACATAACATGTCATAATATTATATTTATTTCTTAAATACAAAAAAGTAAAGAACATTAATTTTTAATTTGAATGACAACTTCCAAAGGCCTCGCCCGTTGTGTGATTTTTGTAACGCTCTCGCCAGCTTACTCCCCAAGCCAAGCTTTTTTTTTTTTTTTTTTACGTTTACTCTACGCTAACAGGCTGAAGGCCCAGTGCAGCTTCATCTGTATGAGAGGCGAGTGCCCTAAGGTAGCTCGAGCCTCTGTATTTATGGTCGATGGGGGTGCAGACCTCCCTTCTTTCCCAGCTAGTCTGGGAGGAGGCAAACCGGATTATTAAGATTAATAGGTTATGCTATTATTATCTTGGCCAGAAGGAACTCCAAGCCAAGCGCGTATAGTTTTATTTACAAAAAAACATACGTAGAGTCGCGTTATCAATATGAACTTAACGACTCCTCACACGTTAAAATCCGTCAAACCAGGTTGTTGTAGAGAAAACAGAACAATGGCAATGTTTGTCTTTTATAATCAGCGCACAGAACTGTCTGTGCGCTGATTAATTATTTATAACCACAGTTGTGTGCTTATTATTTTACGTTTTCTTTGACATTTGATTTGACGTGACTTTTGAATTTTATTACGCCAGTGCTAATTATTAATTAATTTATTATTATTTTATTATTATTATTATGTATAACCTAAATATCGGCTCGAGACTTACAAATCTGAATTTATTTTTTCCCCGACTTCTATAATAATTATTCTTGCAAGGATTTGTTCAGAAAATAATGCAGAATCAAAAGATATTTTTTCATTGTCTTAACAATTTGTAATGGGGTAATCCCATGCTTGCCATTGTTCTTTACATACATATATTAATACGATAAAAAGCATTACCCCCTATTGACAGTTAACAATTTTTATCAAAACAGCTCGTGGTATAAAACAGCTCGTGGTGTAATAGAAATAGATTTACTTTTTGCGATCAAAACAACTAGCTGATTTTGCTGAAAATCGTGAAGATCCTATTTTATTTACTTTTGACCTGGAATAATTTTTTTTCCTTACACGGGAACGATGGGGAACCTTCAAATTTTGCTTATAATTGTATGTTGAATAAATTGTGCATTGTGTGTGTATTTTGAGCAATTGTACTAATATTCAGCTGCGAATTTATGTAGCACCGAATGTCTAATTTGACGGGACTATATAAAGAACTACATGTTCTTGTTCCTTTGTGCAGTGAAATATCGAGTAAGATAACCAAGTGCGAACTTTATTCAGGTCAACTGGGTGTCTAGAACAAAGGCCCGGCGCCCAGTGGAAGTCTAGTGAAGTAGTACAGTACGAAGGATACATGACCTAACCGACCGATAAGCGCTTTTGGGAAAAATATAAATTTATAGGGGACTGGCCAGTCGCCGAGGTGCCCTGTTGCTGTCAGATCCGGGGCACCTCAGTATAGGCCGCCGATGGCTCCCGCGGGGTTTTAGTGGGTATTCGGTTTATCCGGGAGACCACACACATCCACCGTACCTCACCCTCGGTCCGATGGCAGTGCGTAAATGCATTTCACAGCGAAAAAAAAGGCGAAAGGACCCGGTGCGACCGGGAAGGTATCGCTCTCGGCGTAAAGTGAGAGCTGTGCTTCGTTTCGTGCGATGTGTAAGTTGCCGGTGGCTCACGGAGGACGGAGAAGGGAGGGCAGTGCCGACGATATATAGATAGAAAGCGGCTACATCTGCTATGCTACAAAAAATAAGGAAATAATTTATGTACTCGCGTATTATCGAAGTTTTGCGGTCGCGTTTCGTGCGGTCTGTGAGTCCTAAGTAGAGGTGGGCCGAGTGATATTTGAATAGCAGCGATCGCCCTGAGCAGTTGTAGAAAATCGCCGTGAATAGTAGCAGTGATTTAATCACTCTTTAAATCACTCTTTACTTTAGCAAGCTGCATCGCTTCCAGCGATCACAGCGAACGCCTAATAACAGTGACCGGTCGCTGTGAGCATGTAGTGATTAAATCAGTGCTTGCGCAAAGAGCCTTCACTACAGCGATCGCTGTTTATGAATATCAGTGATTTTTCACGGCGATCGCAATCACCGTCTCACCACTAGTCCTAAGTGGAATTAGTTGACCTAAGTGACGTAAAGACGGGTCACGTGGCGTAACTACAGGGTGGCAAGGCAAAATGCTACGGCCCCCAGCCGGTCAGGGGAAAATTAACATTAATTATTATTACACTTTTACAAAAATAGCTTCATGTTGGGGGCCCAGCCCATGGATTTATCACGTAGCCTCTGGTAGATTACAAATTCTTAAGAGCACAGCTCTTGTCGGTGGAGTTATAGTTAGTTAGATCCTCGAGCGGTATAGTTACTTAATATTAACATCTTCTTAGCGTAATATTGTACGAATGTCTGTGTACCCGATATACATTGCCTCGCCAAAATTTTCAAATTGCTTATTTATGACAATAAAAAATATTGGCCTCTAATCTTATCGATGTGACGTGTATGACCACCTAATTGATGACGATTTCTTTATATAACAACAATGATAAAGTGCAAACGAGCAGTCGGAGACATTGACTACCGCCGCCCATATACATCTGCATTGAGGTGTTCCTTCTCCAGGAGTACCAGAAACTTACACACCGCACGAATGGCGACAGCTTAGCTGTTAATTTACGCGGGCGTCTGGATTTTAAATTAACATTAGAAAAAGCTGTAAAGATGTAGGTAAGTAACCACACTGCCATTACTGCATTGGCTTGGCACGACCGGAGATCTGTAGTGAGAGTGGCGTGGTCGTCGCTTTACGTTGTCTAATATTAAAAAAAAAATGTGAACGCCATGCTATTTCTCCATTGCATCGGTGTCGAGCCTGCGCGACAGGGGAGGTAGTTCTCGCTTACACATGCGGTTTTCAGTCGCCGGAAACCCATCCATTGGTAGGAACGAGGTGAAATGTGAATGTAAGCGACAATGAATAATGCTATTCTGTGCGTGCAGTCGGCGTTCTTCTATTTATGACACGCTATGACTGAAAATCGATGCCGGGAACTTATGTTCTCCGACGAATGCCGAGTGACATCCTTTTCAGTGCTCCTCACATTGCATCACTGTGCATGTGCATGAACATGCAACATTCTTCTCTGTTTTAGTTTATTTTTTTTTTCTTTTATTTTATGTTTCATGTTGTTATTTAATGTATTTACTTAATGGAGCATTGAATAAAATTATTTCTATTTCTATTTCTATTTCTATTCTATGACAAGAAACTATTCCATAAGACCTATTTCAGCATCTATAGAGTATTGCGTGCGTGCAGTCGGCGTTCATCTATTTATGAAACTGTTCCGTAAGATCTATTTGTCTAGCGCTGACGATAAATTGTGTCAAGCCCATCCAACATCAGATCATATGTTACATAATAAGCACATAATCCTGTCATAAGGATGAATGGGGCTATTTTTAGACTCATTCAGAGTGAACGAATACCCATTGTAGTACAGTACTGTACAGATTACAGTACGTACTGTACCCTTTGAGGTCATCGTCATCACAATAATTACTGTCCTTGGACGCGTCTTCATAACTTGAAAATGCCTCCGACTGCTCGTTTACCCCCTTATAATATTTTTAAATATATTTGAGTCGGCATGATATGCCAGCTCTTGCTCTTATCTTCCCGAAGTGACAGCTATGGGTTTCATGGGAAGGGCGAAGAAGGGCACCACATCTACATAACAATTATGCAGATTTTTATGGGGTGTGGTAGACTATAAAAAGTAGGTATACATTTTTTTCCTTTTGCTGTAGTAGTAAGTAGCCTGTACTTTAAAGGCTTTGTAGCTAATGGATCGATTTCAAATACAGGGAAGCTTCTAGACTGCCACGCTAACTAGTGGCTGAAATGTGAACCTTGTGCTAGCAAATTCACAAACTGTATAGCTATTGGTACTTCGTAGTTCGTATGATATGACATATGTCAACATGTCGTTGTCATTGTGATTTGCTAGCACTTAGTTCCTGAAATGATCACTAGGGCGCTTTACATTCGGCGAAAATGCTGTCTGTATGTTTCGTGCATGGTCCCTAATGCTACATTATCGTGAAGTACTAATATTCTGGGAGCTGAGGACACCCGCTGTCCTCGGCCATGATAATAATAGTTTACCTATTAATTCGCAATAAGTCCGGTTTGCCTTCTCCCATTCGTCTGGGAAAGAAGGGGGGGTCTGTCCCCCTATCGACCATAAACAGAGGCTCGAGTTGTTATCACTCGCCTCTCATAGCGATGAAGCTGCCCTAGGCATTTTGCCTGCTTTAGCGTATTGTCTATCTAAAAAAAAAAAAAACTAATATTATAAATGCGAAAGTTTGTATGTTTGTTTGTTTGTTACTTCTTCACGCAAAAATGGCTTAATGGATTTTCATGAAATTTGGCACACATATAGAGAGTAACTTGGATTAGCATTAGGATAGTTTTATCCCGAAAAAAAATTTCTATGGGATGCCATGGGATAATTTTCTATTTTCCACGGGATCGAAATTTACGCGGGTGAAACCGCGGAGCGTAGCTAGTAGAACTATATTTTATCAAATTTGCACAATTTTAATTTTTGTTTCCCCACGACGTTTCATTTTGCATGGGTTGTCTAGTGCATAACAGAATGTCTAAAAATAGCTAGGGTTATAATTCTATGAGATTATATGTCTGACATTTAATACCTAATTGATTTAATAATTTATTGAACATCAACATAATACACAAAATTACCATTCAAATATATTACATACGTACACAGTCACATAATATATGTTTAGTGCAATTGCACGTTGCAAAAGTGGGTGCAATCATTATATGTTTATTATTATTGTATAATATATTACTATTATTATTATATTATGTATAATGATGTAAAAAATCAGGAAATAATAAATTTCCTGATTAAAATCTAATTCGTGAAGTAGAAAATTGAATCGAATGCATTTTGTTATATTTTGATATTGAATCAGATAGGTATCAATAGAAGAATAGGAAATGCCGATTTTAGATTTTTAGAAATTGAAATAAATCGATATCTTCCTTCTCCTCATATCATATTAGTATTTTTATATTATTTTATTTTTATAACCTTCCTTCTCCTCATATCGTATTTGTATTTTTATATTATTTTATTTTTACAACTCATCACATCATGAGGCCTGCTGAGTTTGTTTCGCCGATTATTCTCATGACATGACTAGAGTTGAACCGGCGCGGTGGTCGATTTGATTGTTAATGTTAAAAAATTACTTAATTTCTGTAATTCCATTTGGAATAAAAACTTTTTCATTTCATTTCATTTTCATTTCATTTCATTTCATCAATTCGATATCGATTAAATAACACAAATCAGTATTTCCAGTTTTAAATTTCATTTATATAATTTAAAAGCAATAAAAACAAGAACAAAAATTTGCTTTGTGATTTTTGTACTTCGGCAGATCATTTTGTTTTTGTGCCAGTTTATTATTATTAGTTGGTAACTTTGTAGAAATCTGAAATGAGACTTGTTAAAAAGACGTAACGAGAATCTGCCTATTATTTTGAAATATAATAAAAATTAACCTATTTCTATAATACTCAAAATTATTATGTTAAATGTCATTTGTTTTTATTTATTAATTTATTTCATGACATGACATAAGCTAACGAATAATTATACCACCAAGTTAAGTGAGGGACCAGCCACAGGTGACCATTATACATCTGAAACTGCACCACACAACGAAACACGAATAAAATAATAAATATGTTATACGGTGACGTGGAATAAAAACCTTCATGCGTAGGTAAACCAATAAAATCAATATTCAATGTAATAAGCCATAACGAAAAATTATCAATACTTGAACTCAAACGTATAAAATACGATCCTATTATGTTATTATTTCATCAATTTACTACAATTACCTCAAATCTATAACGTACGTAAGCGGCGTGTTCCGTTCCAAAAGCTAATAAGATTACCTACTTGCCCCCTATTCATCTCATTTTAATATTTAATATATCAATATGTACTTTAACGTCATCCCTCGGTTATAGGGGTCCAAACCTGTCCCCAAAGTGTTGTTTTGTAAGTTAGAAACATAGTTGCTAATCTAACGTCCTACTCTATTCGTCCACAAAGTTGTGGGTACCATTAGCTGCCTTTTTGGGTTTGATTAATTAATCATGAGGCTTGTGTTGTTAAATTCTATAAACGTAGAGGCATACCCGTACCTTTTGTTATTACTTTTTGAAAGTTTTAATATAGTTTTAAATTGTAATCAATCAGTTACTCCAGCGTAGTTATTTATAGCAGGGTCCTCCTTGTTATTATGTACCTATAGTTGGTGGATTATTTTTTAGATGAGCAAACAGGTACCCTGTGGACGCTGCTGTCGATCCTGGCGACCAGGAGCACCGGTTGGGATGGGAGGAAGGTATACACATAGCGTGCACATTATTCTATATATTTGTTCGTATTTAGTTAGAGAGTCAGTAATATAGATGATTGTATAGATCCCTATAGATCCTGGTGCTTGGGATGAGTGGAAGGTGTACGCTTTTATATACAGCCTAGCTCAGTGGTCCCGGTTTGCACAAGTCTATCATTAAAAAAATATAGGTTAATATACAGTAATAGTACAAGTACATAAAAAGTATATCATAAATTGTCGCGCGTAAAATTGCTGCGTGAAAATTTCTGAGACTTCACTTATTATCGATGTTTATAAATAACTGCTGTAAGCCAATTTCACATTGATTGAGACTTATATCATTTCATATTACTTATAACTATTATCGGCCATTATATGTCCCTAAAAAAGTGAGAGGGAGAGTTGAGTTTCTATCAGTGTACCCTAAAATTAAAACCCTTACCTTAAAATTATTCATCTAAGCTGAAAGCTACTACACGGGACATCATCCCACTTAGACGCTGGTTTACTTTGTACCTGTCTAGGCGGGCCTTGCTGTATTGCAGCCGAATTAGGCCGGCACGAGCGGGATAACTAATTATACCGCCGCAAAGTAACGTCTATCTTAACTCTATAATTAGGCAATTTAAGTCCATTCCAGACCTATTTACAAAGTTCTCAGGCACCAACAATAAAAAATATTACTTGTATGAAATTTGAAAAAATATTAGCGAAGAATGTTAATCGATCTAAGTGAAACTTTTTTGTAATTAAAAATAAATACCATACTACTAAGGTAAACAATTTATGTAGAATTTTCAACACTTGCAAAAGACATAGAAACTTCATCAATAATTATAGTGCGTTTAGAGGTACTAGTGGACCCGCGAAGATCAATATTCGATCTAAGTAAAACTTTTTAATTAAAAACTAAACATCATATGATATTTTATGACAGTGTAACTAAGGTAAACAATTTAAGTAGAATTTTCAACACTTGCAAAAGACATAAGTAATATAGAAACTTTACCAATCATTACGTGTGTCTTATATGTCAATGTGTCAAATGCATGATAGTGTGTATAAAGTTTTATTTATTAAATTAAAGTACTTTATAAAGATTATTATTAATAAATATTATTTTCGTAAAAAGGTTCCTAAAGTTTTTGCTTCACGTAATATTATTATATAGATTTAGAAATAATAAACTCGCTATATATTTTTTAAATATTATAACTTATATTGAAATATTGTATTTTTCACAAGTTGTGAAAATTCTAAATGAAAACTCACAACATAATTTTCATCGTATTCATTTGTTTTAGTAATTAGGTAAACACGAAACTGTTTATTTTAAAACTATCATGAAGTAACATTTTCGGAGGCACAACTGTAGTTTTAGTAATTTAAACATTGTAATCTATACTATTAATATTTGCAAAATATTGCAAACTCACCAGCACCGCTCACTAACAACACGGCAATTGCCCACACGCTTAAATTAAAAGAGTTGTTACAACACATCTTTTTTGAATAAAATATTATTCTATTTTCGTAACTGTGTGTGCACTGCACAGAATTCCGTAATAAACTGACCTGATATGTGACATAGTTATGTTTATATACATATTTCGTAAAAAAAGGATATACGTTTTTTTTTAAATCGCACAGGCCGGTAAGACGCGCGACGTTCCGTTCGGCGTGATAAGTAGTTTGATACACGTATGGGCTCGGAGTGGAAATTAAATTTTCGACGCGTGCATTTTCGTACGGACATCGCGCCGGTCGCGGTGACGAGCAGTCGAGACACAAGCGATATTAGACATGGACAACTAATGTTTACACCAGTAGAATAGTGCCATCAGTAGCATAATATCAATCCATTTGTCAGTAGAACTAATTAAGTTCCACTGGTGTATGGATTCAGTAAAATATAAAAATTTAATTAATGTTTACATTAGAATATCACTGAAATATAACAATATTATTTATTTGTAGATTAGTAGAAAAATGTCATCAGTAGCAGAATATCTTTGAAAATAAATTTATTTAATTCATCTTTAGACCAGAAAAATAATTTCACCGGTAGCAGAAAATCTTTGAAAATGTAACAATATACCTTTAGATCAGTAGAACAATGTCACCAGTAGCAGAATATCTTTGAAAATATAATAATTTAATTTATCTTTAGACCAGTAGAACAATTTTATTAGTAGCAGAATACAACTGAAAATGTGACAATATATCTTTAGATCAGTAGAACAACGTAATCCGTAGCACAATGTCACTGAAAATATAACAATATATCTTTACATCAGTAGAACTCTTAAATGATGAATGATGATCTTACATTATTTGTACAATATTTTTATTGAATACTTATTATATACTTATTTATTGAAGTGTACTCCCTATTTTTCTAATATTTAACTTTAAGATTGTTGAGCATAAAAAATATGACGAGTAAAATCGTGTGAAATATCGATAAAGCAATCGAACGTAATACCAACGAAACGCGTTATAGCTTACGCTCATTTCAGAATCATATTCTTTTTTAAGCTGAAGCTGTGAACTAACTAGTGTGTGAAATAATTGGTATATATCCGTTTATTTTCAAATTCTAGATTGGGAAAATCTATGATAATGTTTTCACATTGAGCATTGTAGTTATTTCATCAGTGCACTTTTTTGTATAGTATAGGGGCAAACGGGCAGTAGAAGACCAACGCCATAGACATAAGAATAATTGGTATGTTGTCTTCTTTCCCTCCTACTCTGCAATGGGGCACCGGAAATTCACAAACCGTGTGGGCGTGCATGTAGCTCTTTTTTACTTGCCTGCCAAGGACCTACCTACCCTAGGTATATGTTTTTCGCGCGTATCTTGTGTATGTATGTATGATGTATTATTTATTACCTCATATCTCTAGAACCGCTAAACGGATTTACATATTTGATTGATTGGTATCGCTAGACTCGACTTAGCAGCCATAGTGTGTTCTTAGATAGGTCTAGTTAAAAAAAAACAAACATGGCTATGCTACGCCATTGGGCTTTACGAAAATTTTTTTTTTTTTATCGAATACTGCAATATAGGTATCAAATAAAAGGCCTTAACTCAAGGATTTTAAAAAGGTATACCATGATCCACCCAACTGTAATACTAATTAAATAATACAATGACCAAAAAAAAAACGAATGCTTATATAAGCCTTACTAATATTATAATCCAAAAGTAACTCTGTCTATCTGTTTTTCTATTAAGCTATCACGCCTATACGACTAAAGTGATTTTGATGAAATTTGGTACAGAGATAAACTAGCTATAGAGTTTGGGAGAAGGATATATCTATACTTATAAAATAACATGTCATGAGCAAAAACTGTTAAAGTAACTGTCATGAAATTTAGTGCATAGGGTCCTTTTATTGAGTAGACACCTACTAAGAATGGAATTTCGAAAATTCTACCCCGAAAGGAATGAAATAGGGGTTGAAAGTTTGTATGGAAGACCGACATTTTTTAAGTTAGAAACATGAAACTTTATTTTTTGGCCACTTATTGAAAATGAGTAGATACGTTTTTAAGCGTTTCTAGAAATTCTAATCCTAAGGGGGTGAAATAGGGGTTGAAAGTTTGTATTAAAGTCGTTATTAAGCGGCTATGGATTAAAAATAAATAACTGCGTATGAAATAAGGAATTTGTCTGTTAGTCTGTTTGTCCAGGCTAATATCGGAAACTACTGGGTGGATTCGAATGAAACTTTTGTAGTGTATAGATACTAAGCCTGGTCAATATCTAGAATACTTTACTACAGGAAAATCGCTAAGTACTACGGGAAATACAGTACTTATACTTTGCCCGACGGATTTGAAAATTTAAAAGAAACTTTCTACTGTGTTATGATCTTATGAATGAAACTTATTGTGATAAAACATATCGGACCCTCGGTGTACGAGTCCGTCTCGCACTCGGCCGGTTTTTTAATCGATGCAAATAAAATAAAACAGTAATATCAGTGTGTTATTGAATATATTTACGAAAAAAATAAAGAATTAAAACTAATTGGGGGCGATGTTAAAATAGTATTAGAACAATTTTGCAATGTTTTTTTTTCTGTCTGTGTGTTCTTTTGTTTATTTTTCTATTTGTCTAGACTAATATTTCAAACAACTAGATCACTTTGATTATAATAGAACTACGCTATGTGAACGAAGTCGCGGGCACCAGCTAGTGCTATATAAAACTGATAATGTAATTTATCTAACTAAAAATCCATAAATAAAATAAAAATAAAAAAAATAAAGAAACCCGCCTGCCTTAAAAAAATAACTGAATAGAAAATCATATGAAAATGCCGGAACAACATGGCAGATTAAGGCAGGCAGGTTTCTTTATTTTTTAATTTTTTTTATTACAATAAAGGAGAGACATTATTCAAGGAGGTATAATACTCCTCAAAGTATGCTCTTAGTTTCCTAAACAGTATTATTCAAGAAGTAGGTAATTATACAATACAAAAAATGTATAAAAGTTCTACAATATTTGCACTAGACAGAGAGATATAGAAAAATTATAACTAGGACATGAATTATTTTTATAGTTGCCATGTCTATTCGCACTCGCTCTGTGGCGGTGTTATAGTTAATGCCGCGAGGCACTCTCTGCGCAGGTCAGCTCATTTACTAATAAAAATCCCGCGGGGGAAGCTGCAATGTCATCAACAATTTATATAAATTGTTCCGTGCCAATTTAATGCTTCTGCCTCGAGGTTTAGTGGTGAACTTGTTCAACTGGCGCGAGGTCCGGGTTTCGAATCTCCGTAGGCAGAAAAAGTGTTGGGATTTTTAGGTTTATACAGCCCGTGAGAAAGGCCTAATGGAATTTCAAAGCGTGTTAAGTCGTCGGTCAGCGTTTATTTTTCTTCGGTCGTATTGGACTGCCGTCCCATTTGTGTAGGAGAATTAGCGATTGGAGTGCCACGTTGCAGGCATGCACGCAGCCCAATTGGGAAGGTACGACCGGGGAGGTACCTCTTACACGAAACCTGCGTATAGTGACAGTTTCGTGCGGTGTGTGAACCATAAGCGGAACCATAAAGGTGGGAGGAGGAAGGAGGGCAACGCATCTGTATAACCCTACGTGAATGTCTACTGGCGTCGGTAGTGAAAATGGCTCGGACGGCTCTTTTGCCCTCTTATACTATTAAAAAAAAGCTTAAAAAAAAAAACTCGTCTAAAAGGTCATTATTAATTAACAAAAGCAGGGTTAAATCAGGTGGTATATGGATCCCCTCGATGATGCTGCCACCTTGTCGTGGTGGGGAGCTTGCGTGCTTCTATGATCCCCATGGCTATACCAGATGGGACGCCAGACTAAGAGAAGCTAAGCTGGATCGGGGACCAGGGGTCAGGACGGGAACCTGACCCCTTTGTCACGGTTCCACGTTGTAGTACGGGCTTTTCAAAGGCAGCCGGACAGTCCCCAAGAATAAGTCTGGCGCTTCGGAAGGGGCAAAAAAAAAAGTATGGTACATGGATGGTTATGAAATGGTAGTAGCCAAAAGATGGCGTCCGCTTGTCTTCGACCGAAGGCAATGAGAATTGGTTATCTGTGAAGTCCGATTTCCGAACGACAATTAGGTATACGTGATGACGTCAATAGAAAACATTGATGACAATAGCATAATTTTATTAATTGAATTGATTTATTATCACTCAATTAGCATTATTTTGTAATGATAAATCAAGGGCGAGAAATTAAAAATGAAAATTGCATTTTTTAGATAAATTGACATTTATATCAAACTAGCAGTGCCCCGCGGTTTCACCCGCGTAAAATTTTAAGAAATCCATACAAACTTACCCCCTTAGGGGTTATTTTTCTATAAATCCTTTCTTAGCGGGTGCCTACGTCATAACACCTATCTGCATGCCAAATTTCAGCCCGATCCGTCCAGTGGTTTGGGCTGTGCGTTGATAGATCACTATGTTACCTTTGAGTTTTATATACAGGGTTATTTTTTGGTCGCCGGCCAAATTTTCAGGTTTGGTTCAGAATCAGTATTACATATGATTTATGAAATAAAAAATATTTAAAAAATTATTTAGTACAATTACTTTGTCCTATGTTGTAAAACATATTTCTTGGTCACCACGAGCATCACACTCGCGACTCACGGGAGGCCGACGTCACTGACCTTGAAGTCGATACATTTCGTGTAAGAACAACAATTCGATGTATTTTTAAGAACCATTTCAAATCGATTTTTATTTAATAAAATATTACAATTAGACGATAAAATTTAATACACACTCTTGGAATGATGTCTACTTCCTTAGTTTAAAATTTGTCCGGTGACCAAAAAATAATCCTGTATATAGATTTATGTATATTTGCATTCGTCAAACATTCCAAACCCTAAGCCGATCGTGCCTCTGTCTCGGTGGAACGTGACAATGGCGCATGGTTTTCGCTCATGCAGCCGGCGTTCATCGATTTATATGACGTTATCACGTCATAAATCATGAGAGGCATTCAGAAAGTCTACGTTTAAAATATTATTTGTGTCACGTGGATCGAAGTGGTATGATCATATTGACCCTGATATACGACAATAAGATGAACTAAATCATCTTATTGTCAAAAGGTTATAGCTCTCCATTGCCTAACGTTGATCTCTATACTCTAATCTATACATATAATAAAACAGTAAAATCCGTGTGTCTGTACGTTGAGTAGCACTTTACCGGCATTACGAAAAAGTAATTGGGGGGATGTTAAAATAGTATTAGAACACTTTTCAATGATTTTTAACTTTTTTGTCTGTCTGTTTGTCTGTTTGTCCAGGCTAATCTTTGAAACTACTAGACAGATTCGAATAAAACTTTTTGGGGTGTAGACACTAGGCCTGGTCAATATCCAGAATACTTTTTACGGCGGGAAAATCGCTCACTCCTTCGGAAGGTTCAGGATTTTACACTTTACCCGACGGATTTGAAAATTTGAAAGAATTATAATATATGAAATACGTTACGCGAACGAAAGAAAAGAAAGACATCCAACCACTTGTAACACGGTTAATCCTCTACTCTAGCTTGCAATTCGTCCTATTAATACCTATTAATAGTAATATCACAATAACCCCGAGAGAAAGTGTCACCTTTGGCTGACAATCAAGTAGGCATCATAATTACCTTGAGTGACCTAGAATTCATCCGGCCTAGATGAAAGTTAGCTATTATAACGATTGAATTGATTTCTTGAGCTTCGTAAAAATAGCACTCAAAGTGAAATACTGAACAATTTGAAAAATAAACTAAAACATTAATTTAAACAAAATTTTCAAAAATCAAAAGACCACGTCTTAATCGCAGAACATTTTGAGATGTTTTATACTTTACGATTTATATCAATCTCTATTTTAGTTATTTGAATAAAAATGGCGGATTAAAACGTGAAAAATTCGATAACTTATAACTAAAAAAATCGATTACAGTTAACGGTCCCTATCGAATAAGTTTTAAGATTAAGTTCCTAGAAGGTACAACGCAAGAGAAAATATATGAATGAAAATTTTAGTAAAATTGTGAAACAGTAAGGGTCAATTCACACCAAAAGCGCGGCAAAGGGCATCGAAGCGGAGCGCAGTTTATGTGTCATATGAATTTCAACTTTATTTTCATTACCATAGTACTTGTTATCGAATTCTCGCGACTTCTGGAGCATTCCAGCGACTTCGCGCGCATTCCAGTGACTTCGCGGGAATTATAGTAATTACTGTAAAGTTGAAATTCATATGACACATAAACTGCGCTCCGCTTCGCTGCCCTTCGCCGCGCTTATGGTGTGAATTGACCCTAAGCCTACCTCTGAACATTTATAACAGAATAACAACTAAGCTACACGATATCGACGTGTGGTCCAACCCACTATAATCACTATCACGCACTATATACGTATGCGATTATAGGTTTTACAATTTCCATGTAATCTACGATTAATATAATTTTATAGATTTATTGCATGGATTTACTTAATAGAATCGGTGTGATTGCATTGCCGGACTAAGCATGTAACAAAAGTTGCAACTGCTAAGGGCCCCATTACAAACATAGCAATTAAAGATGTGCCGACTATTATTTTGGCCGACTAGCCGACTAATCGGTTGTAAAATGGCCGACTAGTCCGCCGACTAATCGGCCAAACCGATCATTGTTCACATATTTTTAAATTTTACATTTAGTAGTTTTATAATTACACTAGTTTAAACGGGGTTTATACATAAAATGGAACATATGGGTTTATTGTTTTAGTCATTAAAACCCAGAGAAAAGAAAAATACAGCACATCAAATTTTTGAGATATTCTACTCCAGAAATTGGGGTTTCCTAGATTCTCGAAATATTTACAATCATGGTACAAATCAATTCGCAAAATTTTAGTACTCAAATTTTCTGTAACTTTTTAGACACCATGCCAAAATTGTGTTATGCGGATGTCTATGGGCGTTAGTAGTTATGAAAGTGACTCTGCCTGCTCGTTTGCAATTTTTACTATATAAATGGTCTTAAATGATAATACTCAACATAAAGCATTAGAAAGGTTACATCGAACAAATTGAATTGTGCGCCTGCGATATAGGAAATTAAGTTAAGTAATAAGAAATGAGATACGCGTCGGACGTAAGTAACAATGTTACTTAATTTGTAGCGCGAAACGTGAGCTCGCTACCTTTTCACATTCACTTTCATTGTGAGAATGTTGGAGCAGCAATGCCACCGAAAACACAGCATGGAACGTGTCAACCTGTGGTCCAGAAGAATGTCCTCGATTATATTTGGAGAGCAAATTTATAAGCATCTAAGTCTGAATGAACAGCGCTTGAAAATTAACTCTGACAAGATGGCGCGACTTTAAAATTTGTCAATTTATCGCGAGCAAACTCTTATAGCACAAGTTTTGCCAGGTTAATATTCCCACCCGGAGGGTACTGCCATCTTGCCATGGTGGGCATGCTTACGTGCCTCTGTGCAATCAAGGCTATGCCGGACAAGGCTATCCATACCGGACAGGTTCGAGAGGAGAGGTCATCTCTAGGGCCTTCCACCCGTCCCTCTGAATCAGCAGACGGCCTCGTCGATTGGAACGACAGGAGAATCCGATATCGGACGCATTGGTGGTAGGCTCCTTTGGAGTAGTAGGGCCAGGGGTTAGGATGGGAACCTGACCCATTGCACGGTTCCGACGTAGTAGGGTTTGTTCAGAGGCAGCAGTCCCCAAAGAGGGGAGTCTGGACTTTTCGCCGAGATCAGTCTGTCGCTGGAGGGATCCTGTTAGCTGCGTATCCGGGACCCTCCAATTATATTGGTGAATGCACCCACAGGGGTTTAGTCGGTATTGCACTAAGTGTCTAGTCCGACATAGATCTAGATCTAGGGCCACCCGGGCTAGGTGTCATACGTAAACGTATTCCTCTGCGCCAAGAAAACTAAAGGTCAAAGTAGTTTTGTTACACTATAATATGTAATTATGTATGTTTCATTATTTTATAACATGGTGACATTTGCGTACATAGCAGTAGGTACATATGTACGATTTTTAGTTTTTCTTTTATTGGACCCATAAATGGCTTTTCAAGTAACATGTCCCAAGGACCACGGGAAATGCCCTTTAGTATTCAATTACTTTTTTAACAAGATGATTGCTCGACAGAGACTGACTTTAGAGAAAGGCAATGTATAGTTCTTTATAATTATTGTTCGTAAGATAAATTACCTGTTCTAAAAATAAAGCACATACCCACTGACTGGATACATTAGTATGTGTACTAATAGAATAAAGCTGACGAGTTTGTTTGTTTGATCACGTTAATCTCTGGCACTACGGGTCCGAATTGAAAAATTCTTTCAGTGTCCGATAGTGCGTTTATCGAAGAAGGTTATGGATTATATACCATCGCGCTGTAGACAAATGGATATGCAGGTTATGCAGGTAAAACCGCATGGCGCTGCTAGTATAGAATATATTTAGTACCTACCTTTTTTATTTACTTTTATTATGTTATTAAAACCCCAAAAATAAATGTGAAAAATTGTATGCAACACGCATGTTTATTTATTTATTTATTTATTAATATGTCATGTCAACAATACTATAAACATTTATGTCGTAACGTGCTTGTGTTTGCATTAATAATAGACATGCACAACATTATTCAAAATTAACACAATTAATTCATCGAGAATGAAATAAAAATAATTAAAATAAATCAAAATATTTGAAATCAAAATACAATTAAAGTAAGATATAATTAGAATTAAAGTGAAATAAAATTGAAATAAATAAAATAAATAGGGGGGTTGAAATTACAGGCTTAGTAATTTATTTCTGTATGATGTGGAGTGGTCATGAAAGATGTCTAAGTCTAAAATTCTGTGCCAGTCATTATAACATGTAATGTTCTTCTTTCTCGCAAAAACTACGGAACGCTCCACTACGGGGCACTCCACTATAGCGGCCGAAGGCTCTCGCAGTGATCTTTAAGTCGGATTCGGCACGAACTTCTTGCCGAGTCCGACACACCCTTCCGGTCCACCACGGACCGGTTGAACGGTGCATAAAAGCATTTTCCCTGCGTAAACAAAAAAACTACGCAAAACTTATCAAATGACACTGCTTGCTCGTTTTCTCTAAGCACAAAAGAATACAACAACAACAACAACAACAACAACAACAACAACAACAACAACAACAACAAAAACAACGACAACAACACGCGGGTGTTACGCACGCAAGCTGTACTTCCCCCGTGTTAGCGGCTTGATTTACTTGCAATGCATTTACTATATTATGTATGTGTGAGTATTAACCACGTGGCCTAAGTTGTTTTTTTATAGTACAAGAGTACTGACGCCCATAGACATCCGCATAGAGGTCATACAAATGTGTTGCCCTCCTTCCTTCTCTTCCCTCCATGGGCCACCGGCTACTTACGCACCGCACCAAACACACTTTATGCCGGTTTCGTATAAGCGAGAGGTACTTCGCCGGTCGTACCTGCCCAATTCGGCTACATGTATGCATGCTGTGTGGCACTACCTCTTACTGAATATGTAAGTATTAACCGCTTGGATTTAGCAACAGACGAAATAATTAATTGAATTAATTCACAAGGTTGAAACGTTTCGTTCGCAACTATGATTTTAATGTAATTATATTATATGGACATGAGTGTATGTCGATCTTGTTTATGAAAACATTGGAAGACAAAATGAACTCTTTATTATGGTGTTGAGGCCAAGAAAGAGAGGGAGAGAAGTTGCCACCATATTTTTATAGCTTTGGCCCATGGAGGTGGGAGAAGGAGGGCAGCGCATCTGTTTTGCCTCTATTCTAATGTCTATAGGCGTCGGTAGTCATGAGAATGGCTCTGACTGCTCGTTTGCCCTCCTATGCCATAAAAAAAGTGTGTGACCGGCGTATCCGGTTGTACACACAACTGAAGTAAAACTTAATTATTGATTTAATACGCCAGTTCATTACCGTAGTTACAATGAAATAACATGTCGTATGATATTTATTTTTTAAATACAAAAAAGTTTCACTTAAGTCGAATTTGAATTTTGAATTTGAATGACAACTTCCATTGGCCTCGCCCGATGTGTGATTTATGTAACGCTCTCGACAGCTTAGTATAGACGTTATACGAGATAATTAATAGGAATATGAGAAACAGGCATAAAGTAGTATTTATATGTACAAATCATTTACTTAAGGACATTGGTATACTGACTGTTTACTCTCAATACATTTTGGATAATGTCTTATAACTAAGAAAGAACATTAGTCAATTCAGTAACAAAAATGATGATCATAATAGGAATACGAGAAACAGGCATAAATTAGACATACCATTTCATAGACTTAGTAATGTTAAGAATTCCTTTCGGGGGCAATGCATACGCCTCTACAATAGGATCACAGAAAGAGTCCAAAAACTTTCGATTATTAAATTTAAAAAAGTAGTTAAAGAGCGTTTGTGTGGTAAAGCATACTATAAGGTAACAGATTTTACGACAGATACCACATCTTGGGATTAGTACCTGTTTCTCTACCATAATTATTGTAAATTCATAAATCTTATATAATATTCAAATGCATTTGTATTTTTATATTTTTTATATTATTTTATCACACCGGGCGCGAGCCTCATGCCCGCTGAGTTTGTTTCGCCGGTTCTTCTCAGGACAGGCAGGGTAGATGTAATTATTGACGATAACGATAAGTTGTTGACGTTAGTGTGCGGCGACCAATAGTAGTAATAGTTTAGTAATGATAGTATTAGTAGTAATAGTACAATGAGTGCTCCTAATAGCGTTTGGGGTATTATAGGTGGAAGAAAATAATAGAAAACCCTTCAAAGCCTGTCGTGTCCTCGTACCGGACATCCGCACCTGTTTCCGACGGCGACCAGGAAATCTTTTTACATTGTGATTTAACGTTTTACATTGTGATTTAATGTTTTACATTGTGAATTAATGTTTTACATTGTGATCTTGCTAACAATATTATAATTGTTCGTCAGACCTACAATAACGTTATATTTATGCAGTTGACATTGGAGTGTAGACTGTTATTTATTAAATTTCCATTTACGCTCTAGTCAGTTTGAGCACATTTTTATCTGTAATGTTTTGCCCACGTGCAGCAGTGGGCGTCATCTGGATCCTCCAGGTGATGATGAAAGAACTGATGATGACGATGATGATGATCTTTTTTATTAATATGTTAATATGATAAATGCGAAAGTTTGTGTGTTTGTTACTTTTTTTTCCTTTTTTCCTTCACGCAAAAACTGCTGAATCGATTTTCATGAAATTGGGCACATACATAGATAGTAACTTGGATTAACACATAGGATTTTTTTTGTTTTTATTCCGAAAAAATATTCCTATGGGATGCCATGGGATGATTTTCCACGATATCGAAATTTACGCGGGTGAAACCGCGGGGCGCAGCTAGTTAATTATAACTGATGACGCTTTACTGTGTTTATGCACTGTCTTAACTATCATACACATGTTACATACTGATTCCTTCAAATAAATATTTTATTGATAGTTCTGGTTACCATATAAATGCTTCTTATCAATTGCTTATAAACCAAAATTACTACTTTATATCACTTCATTTCCTAATAGCCTATTGAGGTTCAATAACCTGCGACTCATACTTAACTAATTTTGGCTGTAATAGGCCCAGACAAATTGTGTTTTGATTAATCAATCCTGGTTATATGTGAGTTTCTTTGTGAATAAAAGTTATGTCGAAACTCTTTCTTGTTAGTCCCTGTTGTTCTCTTAGACGGACACACTAATTAGATGGACCGAAGACAATTGAGCGGATGTGTTTATTAGTAAAAAAGTTCAAATTGGGATATTGCGATTACATCCTGTCCCTCCAGTTATAATTATAGTTGCAGGATGTCTGTGGGCTTAAAAAGTTCTTTATTTAAGGGCTTTAAAGAAATCTTAAAATACGGAACTTGTGGGCTAATATACATTTAAGTATAAAACTCAAAGGTGACTTTACATAGTGATCTATCAACGCACAGCCCAAACTACTGGACGGATCGGGCTGAAATTTGGCATGCAGGTAGATGTTACGACGTAGGCATTCAATAAGAAAGGATTTTTAGAAATTCAACCCCTAAGGGGGTGAAATAGGGTGTTGAAGTTTATATGGATTTCTTAGAAATTAAACGCGGGTCACACATCTAGTTATTGTATAAAGCGGCTCCCCGCGACCTTCAGCAGGTCCTCAGACCCTCGGGTCATCGCCAGCTCAGCTTACTTACTACGTCGGATAGTCTCGATCTTGTGCAGATCACTGAGTTCCGAATAGAGTCCATCTATGGGGGAATAGAACCCTTTTTGCAGTTGCACCGTCTCCGAATATAAAATTTACTGACGAACGCGAATTTATTTCGAAATATATTTGTAATGTTTTGTAATTCTTATTTCGCAAACCATCAGATGGCACGTGGGGTCAGAGGCATTATTCACACACTATCCTATTAGTACAGACCTAATTAGTGCCAGCCGAGCGAATGAACTCGTAAATGGATAGATAAGCAGTCTTAGGATTATGTTTCAGTGTGTCGCCAATTTTGGATATTCAGGCAAATTAATGTCTTATTTATGGTGGTATGGAGGGCAAACGAGCAGTCGGACCCATTTTCATGACAACCGACGCCCTGATGGGAAAATTCAAATTCAAATTCAAATTTAAATCCAAACCCAAACCCAAACCCAAACCCAAAACCAAAATTCAAATTCAAATTCAAAACTGGAACTGGAAATGGGACTGAGACTGGGACTGGGACTGGAACTGGAACTGGAACTGGAACTGAAACTGGAACTGGAACAGGACCTGTAACTGTAACTGAAACTGAAACTGAAACTGAAACTGAAAAACTGAAAGTGAAAGTGAACCAAAGCCGAAGCCGCAGCCGAAGCTGAAACCGAAACCGATACCGATACCGAAACTGAAACCGATACCGAAACCGAAACCGATACCGAAACGTGAAAGTGAAAGTGAACCAAAGCCGAAGCCGCAGCCGAAGCCGAAACCGAAACCGAAACCGATACCGAAACGTGAAAGTGAAAGTGAACCAAAGCTGAACTAAAACTGAAACTGAAAAACTGAAACTGAAACTGAAAACTGAAACTGAAAAACTGAAACTGAAAAACAGAAACTGAAACTGAAACTGAAACTGAAACTGAAACTAAAACTGAAACTGAAACTGAAACTGAAACTGAAACTGAAACTGAAACTGAAACTGAAACTGAAACTGAAAGAGAAAGTGAAAGTGAAACTGAAACTGAAACTGAAAAACAGAAACTGAAAAACTGAAACTCAAAAATTTAAACTGAAACTGAAACTGAAAAACTGAAACTGAAACTGAAATACTGAAACTGAAAATCAAACTGAAAAACTAAAACTGAAAAACTGAACCTAAAAAACTGAAAACTGAAACTGAAAAACTGAAACTGAAAAATGAAAGTAAAAGTGAAAGTGAAAGTGAAAGTGAAAGTGAAAGTGAAACTGAAACTGAAACTGAAACTGAAACTCAAACTGAAATTGAAATTTATTCACACAGTAGATTATAATCGATGACATTAGAAGCAATAAGTTCATTACATTCTGCATACACATGGTGTGTTAAAATAAAACTTACGTTTTAGGATGAGGTGGCGCTACTTCTTCCTAAAACGTAAGTTTTATCTTACACTACTGCTTGCATGCAGCCAAATTGGTATAAAACAAATCGACGACGTTCTTGTTGTTATATCTTATTATATTATATGTTACTTATTATTATAATTATTACTAAATACAATATATACAGACGATGCGCTGTTATAACTTAAAATTGGCATGGCTATGGACTGGAATACACACACTTAGTAAGTTTTTTCGGATTTGTCCTAATGATACTTATTGAGATATTGCTAGGAATTTTGAAACATGATTTTTTTCGGCAAAAAATCTGTTGTAGGCTATATGCGAAAAAAAAAAATTTAATTTTGGTAAGCTGCGTTTACTGGGTTATTGTCGTAAACAATTTAAATGAAGTTTATCGTAATCCTCAGTAGGGAGGTTTTGTTTAACTAATTTAAATTGAACTATCCCGTCACATACACTAACAATTGATATGCAAGTTAAGTATTGATAAATTAATGTACGCAACATTTTAATTAGACTAGTGTCAATAATTTTTGAAACCGAAAAAAATCGTAGTAGAATGAAACCTATTAGAAAATGTTGAGAATATTACAAAAATGAAAGGAAAAATAAATTACGGTCGATTCGAGGTCGGGAAATGGGAGAGGGTGAGTTTTTAAGGGTTAAAATCGGTTTATCTCGATTTCCGGCAAAACTACAAGTCTTATGGAAAAAACTTAAATGGCAAAGATGTAGGTAATAAGAAATAATATTGG
>LUGF01047215.1:292343-314447 GCA_001625245.1 Calycopis cecrops
AATGGCTCCGATTTCTTGTTTGCCCAACTATACTTAAAAAAAACTTTACTTTTTTATATTAACTCAATGGTTACACACTGAGTTACCAGTACCAAAATATACTATTTTATATTTACCTGTTTTTCATTTTCTCTTTATTTTCCTACATACATATCTACGACTGAAAGTCTCTAAAATGAGACCAAACCCGAAACTGAAGTGCAGCTATTGTCTATTTATTACCCATGGATGTAATAAAAAAAATCGGTGCCTGCAGAAAATGTGAGTTGGCACTTACGGTATATTGCTCTTTACATTCTTATAGGTGCGTTTCTAGCTACTTTATTATGAATGCAAAATGAAGATAAACATTATTTCTGATACTACGTTTGTCTTTCCTGAGCTTCTGCGCTACTTGGGAGCACCATAATATTGGGCTACATTGACAAATATTATAATTAAAAGAAATAGTAGTCACTGCCAGTAAACTCAAACAAATTCTGCGTGATAATTGCTAGTAACCATCTTGTTTTCTACAAAAAACCCGTGCGTAAATGATAAAATAAGTGGATTGGATAAGCATGTTTAAAAGAGTAAAAACAATAAACTTCCAAAGTTATGTGATATTTTTGTTATGTGACTCAAAAAAAGTAGAGTACATAAAATTATGAAAATGCTAAGAGGATTTAAAATTTTCAAATATATAATTCTGTAGAAAAATCGTTAAATTTAAAATACTACTACTCTTTTTTTATAACAGCGCCATCTAGCGATGAATAGCAGAACTAAGTAAGCTACGACTTATCGCAAACCATGACATCAAAGATTAGGTCAAAAGTACCAATGCCGGTCATACGATGTCGCAAAATGTAAATTGTGTTATTTTTTGTTTAGTTACAATGAATCATCTCAATGCAAAAATAGGCATGAGTTTGATTGTAAGGAATATCCAAATAAAACATAAGGGTATGTTTTATTTGGATATTGGAAATACTGAAGAATAAAAAAGAAACGTCTCCAAGCTCCATTAATAAACTAATAAAGTAAAAATGTTGATTGTTTGTAAATTTGATTTTTTACACGACCATAATTACAACATTAAAATATAATACTACATTCTTTTATTTCTAAATAACTAATAAAATAATAGTTATCATGATTTTAGTATTGTGATGCCAAAATTTCTATTACTTCCTGCATCGGACATTATTTTTACCCTAAAATCGGAATATATCATTTGATGGCAATACTTAATTAGACAAGACTTGTCACTCTTGTCAGAAGAGCGCCGCCACGACCGGGTCAGAAATGTTTGTGGCACTATACATTATGCGATGCAACAGCTGTCAGAAATTAGAAACAGAATAAGTCAGCGTTTGGAAGCACACAGTGAACTAGAAAAACGAATCTGAGAAAATAATGATCTCCGTTGACATTTAAAATCACTTTGTTCTTCGATAATAAAAATCGTAAATATTTCAGAATAACAGAATAGAACACATAACAGAATAATAATATAATTCAGAAGAATTGGGGAAAAGTAATAGACGTCCTCTATTACACAATAGCTTATTGTCGTTCTGTTTGTGATACTGATTGAACGATTTTAATCCATCGATAAAAGTCGACCATTTAAAAGACAAACTCAAAACTAAAGATGCTGCTGATGCCCCACAAGCACAGTAACAGAGTAAAAACATGGTAATTCATACAAGAACTAAGCCGATAAAAACGTCTAGTTCATGCTTGATATAACATAACATGCACGATATAACAAGCGACAACAGACATATCTACATCTTCAGATCGCAACAATGCGTCGTTTATCCGCAGCCACAATCCAGGCTAAATACGCAATTTAAGAAATATAGAATTACTGTAGAAAGTAAACCACAGGACCACGAGAAAGTGAAAAATTGCCTAAACACTAAATTCAATTTGACCGATAAGTTGATAGTAAATGTAGGTGAAAACGATTATGAGATAAGATATGGATTATCGCAGTTACTTAATTCTATTGGAAACTGTAAATAATAACAAAAACACTGTCTTGTGTGTCATAAATAGAATGTCAATAAAATAGAATCTTTGCCCATGGAGGGAGAAGGAGGAAGAGGGGTAATGTATCTGTATAACTTCTATGCGGTATGTTGCGCGGTAGTCATGAAAATGGCTCCGATTGCTCGTTTACCCCCTTATACTATATAAAAAACTTAAATGTTTAAAAGTTAAACAATGCTCTAAAAATATTTGGAAAAAATAAAAATTGTGTGTTTGTACAAACAAATCAAACAATCCAACTTAATTTAGTATGTAAATCCGTTAATTATGTTATCGACTATAACGATTATGCTGAAAAATAAAATTAAATCCCAAAGAAAAAATATATTTAAATCATGACATAAAGGAAACAGTACCTACACATGACATTTTTAGTCCCTAAAAATAGAGTCTCAACACATGATTATTTTAAAATCCTCCACCAAAATATTGTCATATTTTGGTAACAATATTTTGGTGCCTTTTCTCTAAACAGGAAATACTAGAAACCATATCATAAATATTTCCGGGAAAGACATAATATAAAACTCGATTTAATATAATATTATCTATCTGAAACATTTATAAAGAGTGGTTATGAGAGTGGCGTAAAAATATTACGAAACAATCTGGCAACTAGTTCGTGTAGAAATTAACATGTCGGCTAAAAAGTTTTAAAACTTAATGAACTATCGTTTGTTAAAAAGTATCTTCACAAAGTATGTACTTTCTGATGACTCTTAGAATCGCGATATCTCAGGAATGGTAACTGTTAGGAAAAAAAATCATTGATACCATTTTTGTAGATAATTTTAAGATCTACAACTTTAGTTTAAAGTTTTTTTTGATAAAACTTACCATTTTCAAGGAAAATCCAAAAAACCTCAAATTTTGACCTTTGACCTCGAATAGCTTTTTAAGCACACATAGGATCGATGAGGACTTTTAAAACTTGATTTGTAATGGCAAACTATAGATCTCCACCAAAATTTGGCTTTCCGGGAATTTTTGTTATTTCAAATGTCTAAATTGACCGGACTAATATGATATTTATTTTTTTAAAACAAAACAGTTTTACTTAAATCGAATTTGAATTTTGAATTTGAATGACAACCTTCATTGATGGGTTCCCCGTGTGTGATAATATTTGTAAAGCTCTCGCCAGCTTACTCCCCAAGTCAAGCGCGTGTATTGAAGTTTTACTTCCATAAATACTTTACAAAAATGTAACATCACTATAATTTGCAGGAACTATGTGATAACTATAATTCCAATAGTCATATCGATATACCAACGCACAAGACGTCCTGTATCGACCATATTACGCTAAGTAATATTCCAGACGCGGCTTGAACAGTTCTACCACTATATGTATCTGACACGATTTATTTTGTCTGTTTATAAAATCCCTGCTTCCCGAAACCTAGATATAGAAACGTCAATAATAATACAAAACAAAATTGGCTTAGTAAAAGCCTTAAAATTACCAGATTATAATTCATATATTATAAAAACAAAAGTTCGGTAACCAAAAATAAATTATTAATGTATTTTAACCCTTTAATAAAATGTATTTTTAATTAAAAAAGATCGCTAAATATTTGTCCCTAAGTCTTTCTGCTAGACATGTATTATATTAAAGGGTATTAAGGGCTCTATAGTCTATGCGGATGTCTATGGGCGTCGGTAGTCATGAAAATGTCTCCGACTGCTCGTTTGCCCCCCTAAACCATAAAAAAAAAGTTACCCTAGTAACTAAAGTTAGCCTTTTTAAGAGACCTGTCTCTTACACACAATCTCTATACATATTGAAATCTAGAAAATGGAATCATGAAACCAATATTTTGACGAGTGCCTGAAAAAGATATTGTAGCAATGCTTGGGACTTGGGAGTTGTCGTAAGACTATTTTGTTAGGATGGGTTATATCACTTAGACTAAATAAATTTTATTTAGTCTAAGTTATATCATAGACATGGACTTAATATACTTTTTATTAAGTCTATGGGTTATATTCAATTATTTTAATACTAGCTGACCCGACAAACGTTTTGTTGTCATTATTGGAAAATTTGTTGTCATGGCAACGTGTTATGTTATGTGGCCGAATTGTTAACCCGTTACTTTACCCTGTGTTTAAATAGTGTATTTCAAGTCGAAATACCGACTGCAGACTGCAGACAGACAGACAGACTATATATTGATAAATTATAGTCTATAATGTAATTCTGATGTATAAGTTATATTATTGTAAACTTTGATTGAAATCCATTTAGTAGTACTAACGTGAAAGAGTAACAAACATCCATACATTCAACAATCGCAAACTTTCCCGTATAAAGATAGTATTATTAGGATAGGTCGTGACATACATTGCTTATAATAATTATGTAATGACATAGTAAAAATACTTAATAATATAATAATTATAGCATACAATATTTTATAATACAATCCTAGTAAGTAATAGGTCATAGATTATATAGAGTTGATACAAGTATTTTATAGCATTTTATACAAGGTTGATAAAAACGAGAGGCCTTAACCACATATTTAGTATATCATTTGAAGGCTACACAACAAAAAATTGATCAATCGGAGCAATAGTTTAGCCACAGGAAGTTTTCAAAGTTTATTCTCACTTCTTACACGCTATATCGTCGGCTGATTGCGATACTGGTCGCCCATAGTCGGCCGGGTCATTCACCCCGCACGATGTTGCCGCGCCGGTACAAAGCATGGTTACATTTTTTCGTTATTTAACTTGTTTGAAAAAAGTATTTTCGAATACTTGTCGTAGACTTTTTTAAATAGTTTCGGATTAACTGTAGGCACTTATAGAGTATATGGTTTAATTTAACGCCTCTCGCTTTTATCAAATTCATTAACGTAAAAAGACGTCTTAAAAGTTATAGTTAGGTCACTGTTACTGTTAGACTAGGCGACCGATTTAAAAATATCACATAACACACATATCATTATACGTTCGAATTAGAATAGCGCTCTCCGCTTCACGCTTGCTAACACATACCGTCTCATTTCTATACTAATAGAAGGTGTAACTAATATATTCACTACGTGCCTCACGGAATAAAATATGGTTCTCATTTTTTAGTCTTGCCTTGAGGATGAGTTCCAAAAATCACTGCCAGTACTTCTCAATACTTTTACAGTTGGGCGTCGAATTTGACAACTGAGCAGTACTGGCAGTGAATTTCGGAAAGCAGCCTGCAATAAATCTTTCGCACGTCTGCTACCATACTTCAGTGTCAAATGTAGAGATGTTAGTAGGATTATGTGAAGAAAAAAAATAGGGAATTCGGGATCCTATTGGCGCAGTCTGGGATAGAACAGAACGACATTGTGTAGGTTCTCGTAGGTAGTGTCTGGAATATCGACCAGTTCCATTGAACTTTGTTTTCAGTTGTTTTTGCGCTTGAGTGTATTTTTACAGGTTCACAGGATATTGAAGACCTAACCTAAGACCTCTAGTCTCTGTTTAACGACAGATAGATACTGTAACAGCTTAACTGTATGACTTTTTGTGGATATCTTGTTGGAATCTGGTTGATAAAGACATAATTTTATATACAGTCTACTGAGAACTTTATCCTATTATTGAGGCCAGTTATCTTTATCTTTACTTGCAAGTTTCACGTGTGTGGGATTAGGTTCAAGGTCACGTCTTCTACAACTGCGTGGTATATACGAGTTGATCAATTTATATTGCATAAGAATAATATTAGTGATTACTAATAATATTAGTGATTACTAATAATATTAGTGATTACTAATAATATTAGTGATTACTAATAATATTAGTGATTACTAATAATATTAGTGATTACTAATAATATTAGTGATTTCTAAGTTTCACGCAGTTGAGCCTCCCCTTTCTCCCTACTATCACGGTCACATTTTATAATTTTGTTGTTATGTTTTAGGTGTTAATAAAATATTTTTAATTATTTTTTTTATTTACTATTATTTAATTGATAACACTTTCTCTGCCCCATTAAGACTATTATTTTTAAATTACCACTAATAAAAGCTAAGTATATCAATTATTTCCCGTGGGGTTTGTAGACCTAGAGTTAGAGCCTGTCCAGATTGAGCGAAACGCGCGCGTAACCGCCGCGTTGTCGAGGTACTAGAGCTGCATACGACGCGTCCAGATGCGGCGTATCGTTCGCCATTACGCGCGTGATTCCCTTGTGAGTTGTGAACTTGTGACTCGCGAGACTCTCGACTCGCGGCGTATTCGCCGCATGTCGAGATACTCGGGCGCCCTTGGAGCGTCTAGAACTACGCGCGTGTTCGCGGCGAATGCACGTACATATTTTAATAGGAATGCAGCGCGAAATATTCGTTTTAATTATATTAATAAATAATTAGGATTTTTTAAAGTTGTTCTTCATTTAATACACATGATGTCTAATATTTTTTTTCCTATCCTACTGATATATCGATATTTTTAAATAAAAATATCAATATCGATATTAATATTATCAAAAATATCGTTACAATATACATATATCGATAGTTTATTGCAATTTTATTAAATTTTATTGCAATTCCGACATCTCTAGTCACTCCCTCCAAGCGTGGATACGCGCGTGATTCGCTGTATCTGAACGCAACACAAAATTGTTACGTGCGTAACCTTATGCGCGCGATTCGCTCAATCTGGACGGGGTCTTAGAGACTTGAATAAATGATTATTTTTTTATTCTATAACAGCTATGCAACGGATTCACTGAGTCCACATTCCCTTCATACTTTACCATGCTTAGAACTGGCTACATTGAACAATAAAAATAAATAAATAGGATATTCATTAGCTATTTGAACATTCAAAGTAATAATATTACTTCAAAGGCCCATGGAGGTGGGAGAAGGAAGGGGGACAACGACTCTGTTTATCTATACGCGGATGTCTATGGGCGTCGATAGTTATGAAGATGACTTCGACTGCTCGTTTGCCCTCTTATACCATAAAAATGACCCACTCGACCTGCGCATGTGGACAACTGATAGACCATCCGCCCCCTAGCGTTCGAGGTGCGCACGCGCCACGGGTTGTTGACCTCGTGTTACGTAATGACGTAGCATTGCAGCGCTCGGGCGAAAAATTGAATTCAAGTTCAAAAGTCATAGAACAAATGTTGTAAAAGATGCCAGCTTTCTTTATTTGAGAACTAGATGTTGTTTTAAAAATAACCCAGTATACATTAGTGGCGACCAAAATGTATTTATTGCACAACATTATATTTCTTTAAACGTATAAGAGAAGAATATCCAGTTGAATTCCCTTTCTTGTTCCCGCTATCCTGGTCACATTTTATTATTTTATTTACCTACAGTTTGGAAAGCTATGGCTTTATTACATGTTTGAGTACAAGAGTGTGGTGGACTAAATGTATTGCACAACATTGTATTTCTATTTTCTGTAGACGTTTGATATAGGAATATGCAAAGGAGTTTCCTTCCTTCTCCTCAGTATCGTGGCCACACCTTATTAATTTATATATTTGAGTAGAAACGTGGTGAACAAAATGTATTGCACAATATTGTCCTTCTTTAAACGTTTAACAGAAGAATATGCAAATGAGTTTCCCTCTTCCTCCCGATTATCCTGGCCATATTCTATTAATTTATTTACGTTAAGTTGCGGCAAATATCTCTATTTATATATTTGAGTACAAATATGTGGTGAAAAAAATTTATTGCACAACATTGTACTTCATTAGACGTTTCATTTCTTCTGTCCAATATCATGGCCACTTTCTCTTATTTTTTCCACATGTTCCGACCTATAGGTATCACCCCACTATAATGACCACATTATTATATTTTATTTAAGGTTTGGAAACGATCTCTATATAATAAATTTTAGTACAAATATGTGGTAAATAAAATGTATTGCACAACATTGTACTTCTACATACTACAAGAATATGCAGATAAGTTTCTTTCCTTCTTCCTACTATCATGTCCACATTCTTTTACTTTATTTACTTTATGTTTTGGAAACTATATCAATGTAAACTATTTTGAGTACAAATCATTATAAGTACCTATATAAAATAAAGTCGCGTTACTTACACCACTTATAACTCAAGAACGGCTTGACATTTTTTATGGTCTCTGTAGTTTTGGATTTGTCTATAACAGGAAAAAATAATAAGTATTAAATGTGATGTTTTATCGATGAAAATAATAAAAAAAGTGTGTAAGATAAGAGTTTCACAGCTCTGTAACTTATCGCTACACGTTACCATGGCAACTAATTCTGCATTTGTGAACCTATATTTAGTATACCTAACTAGTATAACTAATGGTGTCGCGCGCCGACTGTCTTATGTATTGTACATAACGCGTGACACTTAAGTGAATAATATATTTAGGTACAAATAAAAGCATTGTACTTAATGTTTCAGAAACGATCTCAGTGTAATATATTTGAGTACAAACATGTGATGAACAAAATGTATTGCACAACATTGTACTTCTTTAGACGTTTAACAGAAGAATATGCAAATTAATTCTTTCCTTCTCCCCACTATCATGGCCATATTCTATTAATTTATTTACTTTATTGTACAAATATGTTATGAACAAAATGTATTGCACAACATTGTACTTCTTTAGACATTTAACAGAAGAATATGCACTTAAGTTCCTGTCCACCCCACTATCATGACCACATTCTTTTATTTTATATAATTTTGGTTTTGGAAGCTAGCTCTATACAATATATTTGGGCACAAACATGTGGTGAACAAAGTGTATTGCACAACATTGTCCTTCCTTAGACATAGAATATGCAAATGATTAGTTCATTTGCATATTCTCCTTTTTTCTCCCCACATTCTGTTTTTTGTATTATATTAATGTATTGCATAACATTGTATAGACGATTTATGTAAGATAAAAGATACCCGGAGCACTTCATGTTTCATAAAAAATTATGAACTTATCAGTTGTATTTTTTGATAACGCGCCGCACACACTCCAACAATGCCTCGACAAACTCAGTCTTATGCTCGATGCGTTTATGTGCGAATTTAATTTGTGCGAGCGTATCAGTTGATAATTACCAGACACCCGAATTTAGTGACCATGTTACGAAACAACAACAAACAAACACTTTATCGAAATATTAATGCTTTGCAAGGAATGTTCAAAATTTGTTTGTCTGAGCTTGCATAAATTGTAGTAAATTTTGCTTGATTTGATAAAATTATTATTGTACCAGTTTCGGTAATAAGATTTACTATAAGATCTTACTTTTTGCCAAATTTCACAATTCTAGTTAATCGAAAAGTACTCTATAGGATTTAGAAAACGTGCAATTTCATACAAAATTTGTGCACAAATAGCTGTAAGTTCTTATTGCGTTGACTTAGAAGTATGATTTTTTCAAGCCAGCAAGAGGTAAGATATTTCAGTAGGATCCATCCCTATTGCCGAATATAAGGTCTTGATATACGTACAGACAGGCAACAAAGTGATCCTAAAAAGGTACCTTTTTTATACGGAACTCTAAAAACTTGTACAATTCTTGAAATTTTCTCATCATTTCATATACAAACAAACGCCGAAATCAGAACTTTGAGCCGTCTAAATACTCTGTTATATCTTAAGAGTGTTATCGGTAAAAAGTGCCGAAATTGAGTATTTTGAAGGCAAATTACTCGTAAATGGAAATAATCTATTGAAGATCAACTTTGGTTCCGCATTGCACAAATATCTTGGATCTGTAAAATTTATAAATTGAAAATTATTATTATTTACGAAGAAAAAGGTATATTTGGAACTCATGTTTTCGAAATTTTATGAAAAGACTGATTTTCGAAATGAAATTACGAATATAAGCAGTGGATTGTGGATACCTAAAAAATACATACTATTAGGAAATATACTGCTATAGGTTTTTTATACAATAGAAGTAAATTGATTTCTTTAAACTCGGCAAAAAAAATTTTTTTGTAACTTAAATTTGGCAAAATAAAACATAATTTTTCTCATGATAATAAATGTGGAACAACTTCAGAAATTTACTCATTTATTAACACGATATTCGATTAATAAAATCACCAAAAAAAAAAATAAACATCATTATGTTAGATTTTATTTAATTAAATTTCAAAGTTACTATTGAATTACGCTATGTAATATCACAATAGCTCACAAATATTTTTATTGTTTAAGTCAATAAAAAATATTTGTGCTATGCGGAACCAAAGTTGATCTTCAATAGATTATTTCCATTTACGAGTAATTTGCCTTCAAAATACTCAATTTCGGCACTTTTTACCGATAACACTCTTAACAGCCATCATTGTTAAATTGGCGTCAGTCAGGCAACACAAATTTACTAGAGTAAATAGAATATTGAAAATATGTTTGTCATAATATGAACTATGACTACCTATTTTTTGTGACATTTACATATTTAATTTATAAGCTGCTTAAGGTTGACTTTTTTAAATATCTGTTTTGTCGGAACGGTTTTTTTTAATTGGGTCACTGGACAAATGGACAAACCTCAAAATTTCGGGACAATCCGGGAGTATCCCAGCCACCTGGTCACCCTACTATACTATTTGAAATGAGAGTCAAGGTTGCCACGTGGTTGTCGTACGAGCACATGTGCTTTGCTTTTACTATTTTCCTCATCTTTTTTGCATTCCAATCGAGTTTTTTCCAATTTTTGCATGCAAGTCCAATCGAGCAGTGGGAGCCATTTTTTTACTATGAACGCCCATGGTCCAACCATAGAGGTTATACTATAGATGCGTTGGCCTCTTTCCTCCTATGCCCTCCATGGGCCATCGGCTACTTACACGCTGCATGAAATGCGACAGCAGAGCTACAACATTACGCTGGTTTCGTGTAAGCGAGAAGGAAGGTATCCCCGGTCGTGTCGGACTATTGGGTTGCATGCATGCATGCATGCAGCGTGGCACTACCTCGTACACAAACGTTCCTTAAAAAATTTAAAAAAAAATTACCGAAGGGGTAAATATGTTCCTGTGTTTTATGCCTAGCGACACTTTTGAACATTTATTAATATTAATATTTATAAGCAGATATAAATAAAACGATTTAAAAATATACCTTTTCAGTGAGTTCAAAATACAGTCAGTTAGTAAGATTATGACGGTGGGTCGTAATTTATATTTCGGCGACAAAGTCGATCAAAAACGGAACCACATGTTATGCGACAGTCAAGGAGGCCAAATGTACTTCCAGTTGACCTAGACCCGCAATTCTTGTAATAAAGCAAATGAAGGTAAATCTCCAAAAGTTGTAATTCGGACTTACATAACAAAAACACGTTACACACTTGTATATTTTGTTCTTTATCTTATACAGAATGGGTGCATATCTCCGCAAAATTAAGTTTGTAGACGTATATAAGTTCGGGCGCTGAATCTTTGGTACTCAGTTGCTCGGTAGAGTACATGTGCTCTGTGTTCAGTTGGTACGAAAACTTCGGTACGCGTACTCGCCGCGCATTCGCTTTATTAATAAATCGTATAATTCTATTTACTTCAAGATCCGATTAACCTTTATCTGTATCTGTGTACAATGTGGTAAATAAACCGGATTTCACTAGACTGTACATTTCTGTGTACAAACATGTTATAGACACAGCATTGCACCACAATAAACTTTTGAAAAATGTATCGAAATACTGTAAATTTTAAAATTAAAAGCAACTGTGATAATTAATTGATATTACCAAAGACAAAGTCCTCCTTTTTTAAGCTTTAAAAGTGATTAATATATAGTGGTTAAGTTATAATACTTATATAGTTTGTAAAAATGGTTGCCAGAAGCAATGTGGTTGCTTTTGAGGAAGCCTTGACTATGGCCGGTAAATAATATTTTATTACACTTATACCTACTATCCATGATATAGATTTGTATAGAATGGTGTACAAACAATCTGTTTAATTTTGGTGACAGACAGACAGATGCCAATTAACATTGGAATTTGCAGATGCCTTTCTCTCCTTATTTCCATGATGGCTACATTCTATAATTTTATATATTTGGGTTCAAAATATGTGATGTACAAAACGTATTACACAACATTGTATTTCTTTAGACGTTTAATAGAATATGCCAATGGGTTTCTTTTCTTCCCAACAAGCATGTCCACAATACATCATTTTATTTATTTCAAGTTTTGAGAACTATTTCTATTTAATATAATTTATTTAATATATTATTAAAACGTATTGCTGCACTTCACTTCTTTCTCCGAACTAATATATGATATACAAAACGTATTGCACAATATTTGACTTCAATTCGCGTACTTACTATTTATATGTGATGGAGAAAACGTATTGCACAATACTGCTCTTCTTTCTCCGAACTAATATGTGATATACAAAACGTATTGCACAATATTTAACTTCAATTCGCGTACTTATGTCTTATACGTGATGGAGAAAACGTATTGCACAACACTGCACGCACTTCTTTCTTCCTAATATTTATTATACAAAACGTATTGCACAATATTTTACTTCAATTTGCGTATTTACTATTTATATGTGATGGAGAAAACGTATTGCACAATACTGCTCTTCTTTCTCCGAACTAATATGTGATATACAAAACGTATTGCACAATGTTTTACTTCAATACATGTGATGCAGAAAACGGATTTGCATGTACTTCTTCCTAATATTTGATATTTAAAACTTATTGCACAATATTTTACTTCATCCCGCGTAGGTACTAATAAATAATGGAGAAAACGTATTGCACAACACTGCACTTCTTTCTCCGAACTAATGTGTGATGTACAAAACGTATTGCACAATATTTTACTTCTTACTATAAATTAATATGGGATGTAAAAACGGATTTCACAACACTGCACCTCTTTCTTCGGAATAAGTGATATACAAAACGTATTGCACCACATATTATTTTATGTATCTGTCTGCACAACACTGAATTTCTCTCTGTGTCCGTGTTTTAATACAATTTGTTTTTGTCAACACATTTTTCTTCTGAGTACTAATTAATGTGATCAAAAAGCGATCTGCACAACACTGAACTACTTTTTTCGAACTAATATGTGATGTACAAAACGTATTGCACAATATTTTACTTCATTCCGCATACTAATATGTGATGGAGAAAACTTATTGTACAACACTGCACTTCTTTATTCCTAATATTTGATACACAAAACGTATTGCATAAAATTTTACTTGTTCCACGTACTAATATGTAATGGAGAAAATTTACTGCACAACACTGCACTTCTTTCTTCCTAATAATATGTGATATCCAAAACGTATCCACATATTATTTTCTCTGTCTGTCTGCACAACACTGAGTTAATTAATGTGAACAAAAAACGATCTGCACAACACTAAACTTCTTTCTGTGCACCAAATATGTGATAGACAAAACAGATCGCACATTTTTCTTCCGTGTACGAATGTGATCAACAAAACGGTCTGCACAATACTGAACTTCCATCCGTGTACTAATCTTTTATGAACAAATCGGATTGCACAACATTGCACCTTTTGGACGAATGTGTTAGAATTAGGAATCCTTGATTAATAATAATTAGTACTTTGGGTTGCTAGATATCTTTTTTAATGTCAAATAGGTTAAATTATAACCGTTGTTGAGGAAAATTTATTTTAATTTTATTTAGATAAATTGCAACCAAGTATCCTCTTTATTTTTCTACATGTCAGCGATTGGCTTGCTCGGCACTTATCAAAATGAGACCATAACCGGTTTTATGTGAAGCTATATTCCCATAATCAATGGCACAAAAATCAGCTTCCGCTTTTAATACATAGATTAGCAAGAATGTATAATAAATCATATTGTCCTTTTTATAGCTAAAGGTAAAAAGTCGTTGAAAAGTGATGATAATTAACAATAATCTATTTATAGTCGAGGTAACCAAAGCATTTGCATACACGAATATTAATAGCCGCCGTTCCTCACAAAATGGTTCATTTTCTCGTTTACTATAAAAGGGAGAGCTTTTATAGGAGCTAAATATATAGAGCTTAGTAGATTTCTGAAAATTTATAAGATTTTCCCATCTACTTGTATTGCTGCTCTTGTATTGTAGAGTTCGCTATACATCAGGAATATTGTTTTATTTGTCCTCGTATTAATTAACATTTCAAAAGTGGTACATTTTATTTAGTAAGCAATTTTATTTAATTAGGTATAGTATATCTATGAGGTCGACCCTATCATCTTCCCTAGTAGAATCAGTGGGGCTATCAGGTACAGATGTATGAGGCCGTAGGGCATTGCCGGGAATAACTGCACATCATTTATTGTAACCCTTTTATGTCCCTTATGCTATTTATTATTATTTTTTTTTAAGTTTCAACAGTCGAAGCATATTTTTAGTATCTTCAAGCACATAAAACTAAAGTAAAACAAGAATACAATTATAAAATAACAAAAATTATGGATTCTCATCCGACCAGTTTTCAGTTTCTAGTATTGTATTTGGTCCCGTGTAGTAACTACCTAGATGTCACATTAACAGATTGGCCTTTCCATAAAACTAAATCTATACTTTCTACAACTTTTACGTTTTTTATCAAAGCGTTTTTTCGTGTCATTTGTCTATCGATTCAAACGTATACGCAGTTTAGCGTTGTGTCTACGATACTCTAATTGCTCGACCAAAGTATGACGGTTACTGGAGTATGCACACATTAAATTAAATGGCGTATATCCAGTAATAGCATGTGGGGTATTGTTAAAGCCCCATGCTACGTCAGACTGTTTTTGTCCCATGTGCATTCGCTTTCTGCTATAGTATTAAGGCCGTTAATAATTAACAGAAGTTAACTCTCTCGACTTGGCCGACGAGCGCGGTGAGGCAATCGCATTCGGACAATCACACGTCCAATTTCATTTTCTATTGCGAAATCTTTAAAATATCTTCTTATAAATGCCACTCAATGCACAGTTATAATTCTGATGCGAGTTCCGAATTAACACATTATTTCATAAACATTTCTAATGGTTTCTAAAGAAATAAAATGTTATGAAGTTATTGTTGTCTGAATCCCGTTAGCTAGCCGTCGCTCGATTGAATAGCGTTGGGTGAGAGGTTAAATTATTTTTACAAAGGCGGAAGAGAAGGACAGAAAATCTTTTTTTGGTGCCCCCTTCCCTTCCTGAAACATATGAATGATATTTTTTGTTTTATATTTTTACACACTGTATAAATATATAGGCACGGCGCGTTTTTAGAAATAGTCCCAAATGTTCGGCATGCATTACATGCACAGGAAAATTCGGCTTTTCTATAGGTTGTAGTTGGCTCTCTGTTTATTGTAGTTACCCTTAGCATAGACATATTTAGTGAATTAATATTTTGCAAAATAAACCTAGTTATTCCAACAAACCAATACTCTATAACTTTAATTGTCTTCTCACGCTTATTAAATCCTAGATGACCAAATTGTTCATGATATTTTTAACAAACTCTACATGGACAGTTTAGGTATTACAAATTAATCCATGAAACGATTTCCGAAATAAGAAATCGGGTACTAACTCGTAATTGTTAAGACTTAAGATATTTGTGCCTTCTTTTAATTGTTTTGTCACACTTGGAATACAATCATTTTAAATAGCTTATACTGGCATCAAAGTTAAAATAGTTTAAAGAAATTCGAAGGCCTGCTCTTGTTCTATAGGCCACGTTTATTGTACTACCTTTTTGGTGAGATAAATTAGGGGACAGGCTTTTTATACAAAACTACGTATTAATTTGCGAAAGTATGAACCGATACCAATGAATAATTTCCCAATTTCGTGCATATTACGAGAATGTCTGAATTGTGATATATTTAAGTTTTGCCAGTCCTGGTGTCACTGAACCTATTACTTCATGTCCATAATTTACTTCTAGGTTTTAAAAAATAACATTTTCGTAAATTTCGTTTCAAGTTTTTGGAGATAATTTTTTCAAGTACTTACATTCCTCTATATTCATTGTTGGTATATTCAGTCATCAAGATATATAGCTGATTTGTTATTCAAAGGCCATAGGTCTCTAAGTACTACTCTGGAAAATACTTAAGACGCATTGGCCAGACCTATTGCTAATCTAAGGAACTCGTATTGCCCCGCAGGCCGTCTTATGAATCGAATCCTAGACAATTTCACTTGAAAATAACTTCGTGCCAAGTCTAGTGTGCTATAGTAGATCTTTCCAGAAAGCCGGTTGGTTTGATCATCAATATGCGAAAGTGGATATATTATACCCTTTACTGTTTTATTATATAGTACGCGATAGTCTATACATAAGCGATAACCACTATGGCCAGAGCATGGTGTCCTCAAATCCCACTTCTGAAAAACACGACATAGTGTCTAGCAGCAAGATGACAGGATAATGTTGAATAAATTAACTGAGCAGTTTGAAGTACTATTACTATTTAGATGTTTATTCGGATTTCGCATCAAGCAATAAAAGTGAGCCCGACTAACAATTACATGCCATATTTACACACGGTAATGATAACGTTAGACAACCCAGTTATATTACAATAAAACATCATGCCTAATACATCTTGATGTCTTGAGTCAAATTAAACACCAAAATGACCAAAATGATTTGAAATTTGATTTGATTAAGTTTATAAGTGAGTCTCAGTAATAGACAATAATTTTTATACTAATATTAGATGTTAATTATCAGTTACATAACATTAAATAGCTACTTATTGATAAATGATGAATTATTTAATATAATGTATCTTTTATGTTTCGTACAAATCAGAAGTCATTATTAGTTATAAAATTAAAGTGTTTTAAACAAATGAATCATGAATTAAGTAATTATTTAGTCCTTTGTTATTGGGACATAGCGAAAGTCGATGCTGACACTATTTTGTAGAAGTATCCATGACCTGTGAGGAACGCTTATGCTAAATCATTCACTTTTCCTAAGATTGTAGTATGATACTATTTATCCGACTAATATTGTTTTTTGGACGTATGAATCTAAGTTTCCATGGTTTCTGCTACATTCTGAATGGCATGATGATTTTTTTAATGAATGGAGTATCATAAGATGCGTTGCTGGGTATAATTGAATGTTAGTCTATATTTTAATAGGATGTTATTGATGTTTCCAGGTTTTGGCAAGTTCAACATATTGGCGCTTTTGGTGAACGCCATTCTTATCACGGGTATGGCGTTTGAGACGTTGTCCGTGGCCTACCTGGTGCCCGCTAGCGCCTGTGAGCTGGGCACTACCGTGCCGCAACAAGGGGTGATAGCCGGTATTCCTATGTTAGGTTAGTACTTATTTAAATTTTAAAAATCAGTAAAACTAACTGCGACTGTTAGGATAGATATAAGTGTAATCTGTAGTTTTTATTAGACATTTTAGACAAATGTATATTTAAAAAGACATTAGGGTTAAAATACGAGATGACTAGTGAAGATTTCATCCGCGACAAATAGAATATCTAATACTGTGAAATAAGTATTTTCGCTCAAAACGTGCAAACGCATTTATGCGTCGCGTCTGATCCTGGGTGCGTTTCGGTATGGTGTGGGGACTTCCACCTGTAGATGCTCTCGCTTTGGTCAATTGTATAAAAACTACAAAATCATGGTACTTCGACGGTAACTCAGTCCCCAAAGGGGCTGACGCCACCTCCGCAGAGTGCTTGAGGCTTCTCAGTTCAAAAAACAACCGAATCAGATTCGGAATTCATCTTCTTATAAGAGGGGTACAAAGAGCAACCCACTGTTTAATTGGCAACACCCAAGATGTTTTTGTTTTAAGACACTCTTCTAACCTAAAACACTCTTCTATCATCAACACAACTCGGAGCAACCGCCAGAGCAAGGTCGTCGCCTCCTGTGGTATAGGCAGTGTTTTGTGTAAAACTAGCATTTTTATAAATAAAACTAATTCGAATTATAAATATATTTATAGGTGTAATCGCAATGTCCCAAGTGTGGGGATACCTTGCAGACGTCAAAGGAAGGAGGAAGGCGCTGGGCTGGGGCATGACTTTGGGCTTCGTGGCTGGATCCCTGACGACTTTATCTCCAAATTGGATTGTATTGTGTATTCTGAAGTTCCTGTCGGCATGTGGGTAAGTAAATACTAAATTAAGGGCATTTACATAACAAAGGATGATAGCTGGAGAACCGAATTAGAACCCTGCAGACACAGACTGGGTCTTTTTATAAAAAAATCTAAAATCTAAAAATTTTGGCTGCTTATTAAGATACTTCACCATATTTATAATCCCAAAAGTGCCAACGGCAGTGGATAAATAATTTTCACCAAAGGACGTGACCATAAAATTAATTATTTTTCTGCCCTACAGACGGAAATAGTCAACTTTCGTCCCACTGCATTATACGATACCTAATTTCGTTTTCCGCCTATGTTGGACGAAATAATAAAATAATATGATCATGAATGTAAGAAGGCCTCAGATCACATGGTTGTCGATGACATCTGAGAAATTTCTAACTTTTTTACTCTCGATACGTAATGTCCTATTTATTCCTGGGTAAGAAGAGTATTTTTTTTTTCTATTTACGCCGAAACTACGAACTTATCTTACTTAATTCATAGTCGACAACATGAACTGTCTCACATGTTTGTCGGCAATTACCTACATGTGATTCCTGACATTCCTTACTTTCCTCCCTCGGTGCGTAATGTACTATTAATCACACACAGGGGTGAAGTCATGACAACGGTTGTTACTTTGTAAGAGTAATGAATTGGCGAAGAAGAAGGAGAGGAATTGGCGTTAGTCGGCGCAAGGTGTTTGCACTTTATATCGACTCGACGTCGTACGTGCGTCATATACTATTTTATTCACTCTTACAAAATTAATTCACTCTTAAGAGACACAACATAAAGCTTATGCTTACTATTCGATTGCCATACGTCAAGTTGAGTTTGAGTGGAGTCGGCGTCGAGTCTATATAATGCGAACATCTTTACTCTTGGCGACGCAACTATTGCTTCGTCCACTACTCAAGTAAAATGTCTAAAACTTACGATATATCTTTTGCGATTTCAGCGTTGCCGGCACATACGCGTTATCAATGACGCTGCTCAGTGAATGTACACTTAAGTCCAGGAGAGCCTCATTTGTCGCCTTGACGACTACTCTTTTTCTGATATCAGTAGGATTGATGGCGGGTAAGTGTAAAAGAATTATACAAGATACGGCAAGATAGTGAGTTTCTGATGGCCTATGCAGAAGTAAAGGCAACAGAGGAGCCAACGTAAAAAAGTCCACGGTCTAAAATCCTTTGTCTGCGCAGGTCATTAGAATTAGAAAAGAAGTTATTAACTTTTCCAACAATTTGAGGTTGAGCTGTGTTAGTAAACAAATGATTGCTGTCGCGTTTCGTTCGGTGAGTAAGTAGCCGGCGGCCCGTGGAGGGAGAATGAGAGGGGAAGGAGGGCATCGCGTCGGTATAACACATGTGCAGATGTCTATGGGCGTATACTCTTGGCACTGACTGTTCGTTTGTTACCTTATAAAAAAAATTGCGAAGTGAACAGCGACAGCGACATTTTGATTTTGTTTCTAAAGTCGCACCTGTGTTATTTAGGTTTCAGATAACTGACAAATTTTTTTAAGCCGTACTGGCTCTAGAAGTCAGATTTTTTGTTATTTAATTAATTTCTTTGTTATTCTTTTCAGTTATATCTGCCCCAGTACTTGAGCTGCAATTCTCCCACTACATACCTTTTTTGGATATCACCTTCAACTCCTGGCGGTTACTGAACTTGGTGTTCTCACTATCATGTGGATTAGCTGCAATTTGTATGTACTTCAGCTACGAAAGTCCCAGATACTTGTTAATGGCGGGAGAAGAGGAGAAGGCTTTAGAGGTTTTGAAGGGAATATTTGCTTTAAATACGGGAAGACCCAAGGAAGAGTTTGATGTTAGTTTTTGTTTATTTAAAATTAATATAGATTGAAATAATGCTTGAATAACTGATACATATCCGTACAAATTATTTTATCATTTCGCCATGGCCAGTTAGCAGCCGCTTCTACTATCGGGACACATTTAAAATCTTGACAGAAGTCTTCTTAAATAATTAAATTGAGTTTAAAACATGATTTTCAGGTCCAGTCATTAATATTGGGCGAAGAAACGGCAAAACCGACCAAGGGATTTATATCTTCATTAGTTGTCCAAACAGCTCCACTGATGAAATCTCCTCTTCTAAAAAAAACTCTTCTAGTTGGCCTTATGTTCATCGTGGTACATTTTGGGTAAGTTACCACCATATTTATTTTCTTAATTCAATGTTATAAATTTAAAAATGTGTTTGGGCTAAGTTTTATTTTCTCCAAATCGTTTGAAATTTTGCATGCAATTATGTGGAAAATATATTGTCATATATTTATACTATAATTTAATATTTAACTAGCCTTTACGCTAAAACTATGTAAGAATTTTTTTTATATGAAACATAAACATTTTAATTTTCATGTTTCTACGTAAGCTAGCCTTTAGTTTTTTAACAAGATTATTTCCAAGCTTTTGCCTTCCTTGGCAATGCTGTTGTGCTATATGCTAAATATTTTTCCAGATTCAACCCGTTTATGACTTGGCTACCTTCTATTGTCAATTCTGTAATTAATTCTGTCCAAAATGGTGATGAAAATTTAACTTTCTGTGAGATGATACGAGCATCGCAAAACGTAACCAGCTCTGAGGTTAGTATTATATGCGATACATTTTGTAAGAGAGCAGGTAGTTTCATATGGTGTAAGTAGCCGGTGGCCCATGGATGTAGGAGAAGAAAGGAGGCCAGCGAATCGGTATATCCTCTATACGGATGTATATGGGAGTCGGTAGTCATGAAAATGCTGCTCGTTTGCCCCCTATGCAATAAAAAAAAGATACGTTACAATCATAAAAGTAATGTTTGTAATATTTCCAAATCCGACCTTAACAAGATTAGAACTGTGGATCATAAAAGTAACTAGTATCACACCGTATCGAGTTTTATATCATCGAGAACTAGTAAATTATTAATTAAGGAGTCTTTTTTCCATGAACAGAATCGCGAATGCAGCTTGGATAAACGTGCAATGATATATGTGTTCGGGATCAACGTGATCTTGGCGACGTTGAACGTGGTCCTCAGCTTCGTCGTCAATGTGGTGGGGAAGAAGAGGATGCTGATAGGCATTCAGGTACATTCGAATTGTTTTTCCGTAACAGTACAAATCTGAACATTAAGATGCAAATGTTAGGATTTACGAAAAACTAAACATTTGGATACTTACTGAGTATCCAGTATAGAGGCACATACACATACGTCAAAAACGGAATATAACACACAGAAAATATGTGTTTTATCTGGTTTATTATGGGTGCCGTTGGCACCTCTTTCAATAATGATGGAATAAGAGAGTTTCTATACAAGAAAAACTATCAATATAAGATATTTAATAAATCCGCCCTAATATGTTTGGATTGTTGTTTCAGATTTTTTCGGGACTGGCAGGATTGTGCATCAATATAAGCACAGTCTGGCAGCTGAATTTAATTCTTTTCGTCTGCTTCGTTTTCGGCATTCTCAACTTCGGCTACATTGGCGCGATATGTGTTGAAGCTTTCCCAACATATGTGAAGTATGTCATTATTTCTTAATGTAAACACGTATCCTGACTTTACAACTAGTTTGGATTGCATCCTAAATATTTGTTAAAGTAATGGAATTTTCTCACTTAAAGATATAATGATTATTGGCTTATTCCCTGGGTTTAATTTATTGATTTAATTATTGGGACAATTTGAAGAAGCTATATTAAAAAAAAGGTCAAATGTTTTTTTGCTTTCATTTTCAATTAGCTAAGAGGTAGATAATATTACGTTTGCGGGCGTATGAAGTAATTTTGTATAAAAGTTTTTCGTGTGATAATTATAAATGAGAAACATTCATATTGACATTTTCTACTTTATCTGTATTGTATTATTTCACTTCTTGGCAAAAATCATGATCTTAAGGCAACAGGAAATACCTACTAGTTTT
>LUGF01047215.1:376461-393751 GCA_001625245.1 Calycopis cecrops
ACCGCCAGACTGATTTTTAGTAACGCCACGAAACTGACTTCGGAAAAAAAACATAGAAATATGCATAAACAAAGATACATCCAAGTCAAACTTATCAAACCCCTTTTTTGTGCCTAAGCTAAGAAGCTAAGCTAAGAAAAGTATAAGCTACTTGGCTATTAATTAACCACACTTTAGCTTAAATGTGAGCCATTTTGGCATATTAGTTATACTGATGTATAGGGCCGTTTGTAGTTCTTTTCAACTATGCACTAATTGAGTAAGTTAGTTTAGTTAGTTTTCATCTGATCTAAACTATTTCCTAGGTATAATCACAACGTCCCACATCTGGGGCTACCTGGCGGACACGAAGGGCCGGACGCTGATACTGGGCTGGTGCATGGCCCTTAGCTTCGTCGCCGGAGCCCTCAACACCCTGTCGCACAACTGGATTGTGTTCAGTGTCCTCAAGTTTTTGTCGTCAAGCGCGTAAGTAGAACGTAATATTTGATGTTAGATAGCCTTGCTCACTTACTTACCAAACTACATCTGCCAGCTGCGGAGAATATGACTCTCTTCCACGCCATTCTGTTTGATCCTAGGCACAAAGATCTCCTTTTTTTAATCTAGATAGGTTTGCTATATAGAATATAATTTAGAATAAATAAAAATGCTTTTATTCCTGGAAGATGAACCGGTATAGGTTTTACGCGGATATAACCAACTACACAGCACACACACTAGTTTTTTTAGGCTAGAACTAGTCCTTTTTCAGGCAATTCCGAAAGTATCCTATCCTTGTGGGATATATTACTTGCAATCGATTTGATTTAAATTGAATGCAAATTGAATGCTTTTTAGGTGATAAAAATATAAACAACCTGTACTTTTTTCGTATACATCTGCAACAATATTTTCAGGGTTGCCGGGACGTACGCGCTAGCCCTGACCCTGCTCAGTGAATGTACCCTCCAATCCTGGAGAGCAACGATGGTGGCTCTGACCAGCACCATCTTTCTGATGTCTGTATCCTTAATGGCAGGTGAGTCTAAGTTATTGTCCAACCGAAACATTTTTTTCAAATTCTACACTGCAATTCTGTGTAGGTACTTCAATACTAGTTATGTACTTAAATGTCCCCATTTTAGCACCGCAGTTCAATGAAGCCTTGTTTGCTCATACATTTTTTTTAAGTATTCTAGCTTTAGTTACTATAGGTATTAATAATCACTCATAGAACATACTGCCACCTTGTCGTGGTGGGGGGACTTGTGTGTCTGTATGACCCCCAAAGCTATGCCGGACAGGGCTACCCATACCGGACAGGCTTGGGAGGAGAGGCCAGACTAAGAGTAGCTCACCTGATTCTCCACCCGATCCTCTGAATCAGCAGACGGCGCGGCGGCGTGAATTCGGGCGAGTGGCGGTTCCGTTTGGGAAATAAGTGGCGTGCTGTTTTGGAGTACTAGGGCTAGGGTTCAGGATGGGATCCTGATGCCACTGCACAGTTCCAACGTCGTAGCAAGGACTGTTCTAAGGCAATTTGGCCTTTCACCAAGATCAGCCTGTTGCTGGAGGTATTCTGTTGCCTGGGGATACGGGACCCTCCAATTATAGCGGCTGAATAGCACTCAAGTGTCGAGGCCTACATAGGTCTAGGGGCCAAAAAAAAGGGGCCACTCGAGCTCTTAGGTATAATATGTAAATATATTTCCCTGTGTCAAAACAACTGATAGGTATTCATAATTCACTATAGGGATGCATCTCTCCTACCTGTGGAATCGAGACACCGGACAAACAAAAACCAATAAGGTCGTACAGTTTCCGATAAAGCCTTATTGGTCTGCGTTTATTACTGAACTATAAGTTCAGTCATATGAAATATTATGTAGATACTTGCATAAATCGCTTTCGTAAATAAATTTTCTTGTTTAACTTTTTTTTCAGTTCTTTCAATCCCTGTGCTAGGACTCCAGTTCTCCTACTACGTACCAGTTTTGGATATCACCTTCAACTCCTGGCGGCTACTGAACCTGGTCTTCGCATTACCTGGCGCCTTGGGTGCCGTCTGCATGTACTTGTCATACGAGAGCCCGAGGTATCTGCTGCTGATAGGACAAGAGGAGAAGGCTTTGGAGGTGCTGAAGGGGATATTTGCGATAAACACGGGAAGACCTAAAGAGGAATATGAGGTTAGTCTTGGTTGTAAATAGACTTTTTAATCTTAGACTAAGGCTAACTAGAAAAGAGCACTGATTCGTCAAACGCATTACTTAAAATATTTTTTGCTATTTCTGTACTAGAAGGGGCAAACGAACATTCGTAGCATTTTTAACGATAAAGTTTTGTATTTTATTCGAATTATTAAAATAATGAATAACAATTAAATCTATCACAAGTTGAACGCTATCCCTGAGCTGAAAAGAACTGGCGTAACAGAAACTGCCGGCTTCTTTCTCCCTCCCGTCCAATGGGCCATCAGAAACTCACAAACTGCATGAAACACGAGTAACACGACAGCACAGCTGTCACTTTGTAGCGGTGTCTTATACGAGACAGATATTTTTTATTGTATAGGGGGGCAAACGAGCAGTCGGAGCCATTTTCACGACTACCGACTCCCATAGATCTGCTCAGTGGCTTTACAGATGCGCTGCCCTTTTTTCCTTCCACCTCCACAGGGCACCGGCTACTTACACTCCACGCGAAACGCGGCAGCATAGCTCTAACTACGCGCCGGTGTCGTGCAAGCGAGAGGTACCTTCCCGGTCGTGCCGCCCCAATTCGGCTGCACGCAAGTATGCAGAGTGGCACTACCTCTTAGTTATTTCTGGTCCAGCTAATTCGCTGCAATGCGCCGTTCTTTTGAGAGACTCTGCCTCTTAAAAAATGGTTGCTAAGTGAGCATTATAAAAATATATAAAATATTATTTGCAGATCGATTCAGTGATATTAGGGGAGGATACGGGAAAGCAAACCAAGGGTCTGATATCTTCAATAGTGGCCCAAACGGTGCCCCTGTTGAAACCGCCTCTTCTGAAAAATACTTTACTTCTCTCAACTATGTTTGTCATAGTATATTTTGGGTGAGTTTCCTTTACTTGTTACATAATATACAGGGTATCCCGTAAGGAGTGGACCAACGTTATGTGGGAGATGGAGGGAATCATAACAAACATGGAACCAAAAAAAAATTTAGTCTAAGCCCAATAGTTTAAAAGATATGATTTTTTTTTAATTTTTTTTTCCATGCATATTTTGTATTCCTTGATAAAATAAATAAATTTCTCTTAAATAAAATTCTAAATTTTTTTTGGTTCCATGTTTGTTATGATTCCCTCCATCTTCCACATACCGTTGGTCCACTCCTTACGGGATACCCTGTATAATAGTACGAGCTGAACGGGCGCGTCGCTATGGCATAAAATATCGCTTTTATTTTATTTTTGCAATAATTTTATTGCGACAGCCGAAATAAAATAAAAAGTGCATTCCGAATGTCACTGCGAATACTGCTCAGAACTTTTACAGCTGTCAAATCCATACTGCAGCTATAAATTTGACAAACGATCAGTGCAACAGTCAATTTCGGAACGTAGTTTGTTTGTATGTTTTAAGTTCTATGTCTATGTCTGTATATGTGTATGCTATCTTTTAAGTTGTATTTTTGTCATACCTCGCACCTTACATCGCTACTTAAGGAGTAAACTCCAATTAAGATATATGAAAATGCAAAAAAAAGCAGTAGTAAGAGATAGTGCCACGCTGCATGCACGTAGCCGATTTGGGTCGGTACGACCGGGGAGGTACCTCTCGCTTTCTAGATGCTGGCATAAATAGACAACTGTGCTATCGCGTTTCGCGCGGTGTGTAAGTAGCCGGTGGCTCGTTGAGGTGGGAGGAGAAAGGAGGGCAGCGCATCTGAATAATATGCGGATATTAATGGGCGTTGGTACTTGGTAGCTACCAAATGGCCCGACTGCTCGTTTGTCCTCCTAAGCTATAAAAAAAAAATTGCCCGTGTATTTTTAAATTTTCTTATGGTGTGACATTACCTTGTTACAGTATCAACCCGTTCATGGTGTGGTTGCCTTTCATAGTAAATGCTGTCATGAACTCGCTCCAGAACGGTGATGAAAATCAGACTTTCTGCGAGATGATACGGGCGTCACAAAACACAACCAGCGCCCAGGTTAGTAACAACAGTATAGAAAAGAATAGAATAGAATAGAAAGAAATTTATTCAATGCTCCATAAAACAACAAGAGACAAAATGCGGCACGAAATATAAATACATAATATAACAAAAAGACAAAAAAGAACAATTTAAGTCCTTGTTACATATTATGCATTCACAGTGATACAATGTGAGGAGCACTGAAAGTACGTCACTCGGTATAAGTGTAGGTATCTATTTAACAATAATAATGTAGTCTTAGCCCACAGGTTCCCAAACTTTTTCGTCTAACGCCCACTTTGAAAGTCAGTTACTTCGTATCGCCCCCTTATTAGTTATTACACCTTGATATTCAAAGACAATTATGTCATTTCTGGCCCCTTACCGCCCCCCTCTGAGCATCTAGTGCCCACAAGGGGGCGTTATCGCCCACTTTGGGAAAGACTGTCTTAGCCGAATTTCGGCTACAATGACGAGCCATATTACAAAAATCAACAGGTAGTGCTATTTCTTCATCACATTCGCACTGGGAAGCACAATGATCGTGGTAACACCCCTCGCTCACATTATCCAAGTGACACCTATAATATCTAGTTTATTCTAGTTTGATAGTTTCCGGTGGCCTTTAATATCCTTTGAACATATGTCCTAGAATAATGGCATTTATCTAATTATCTATATTAATGACTCGGACAAAATAATGCATACGTCATTACTTTGTATGTTTATAATACCTACTTACGTTTTTTTGATCGGCTAAAATGATAACTCGATGACTTATTTGAATAAATGTGACTTAACTGATACGTTTAAGTGAAATGACACTGTTTAAAGTTTAAACTCATCATTTAAATCTAAAACATATTTGAAAACTTTTTGTCCTGTAATTATAAATTTTATTACACGTATTTGTTTTTCACAAAGCTGTTATGTATATGAGAGTATATAAAAACATTCTTAAGTTTACCCAAAAGCTGCAAGTGCCTTTTAAACCGCAATAAAACACGTTAAAATAATTTTAATACAACATACTTGTGCACTTTTAAAACTACTTAGGCTGTAGCTGTAGAAGCATTTCCGCGAAATCACAATCTAAAAAAAATAACATGCATTCTCACGTCAGCATGACGAATGCAAAAAGTCGTAAAAATAACCAACTCACATATGACGGGAGATGTTATCTGGAGTGTGTACTCTGTACTCTTAATATTTGTTTTGATTAGACGTTGCGCAATTAATTGTAACGTTAAATAACGTTCATTAACTCATGGCCAGAACCGTTCATTGCTTCGAATAGAGATGACAAATGAATGTATCTATGTCATACTAGCGGGCGCCCGCAACTTCGTTTATGTGAATCCGTTTTTTGCCGCTGTCGGTTAAAACGTAGTCTATAGCCTTCATCGCTAAATGTACTTACTAATACTGAAAATTTTTCAAATCGGACCAGTAGCCCCAAAGATTAGTGCGTTCAAACAAACAAACAAAAAACCAACTCTTCAGCTTTAGATTATTATTATAGATGTGATACACAATTGTGTATCCTATGTAATGTAATTCTACTAGCCGCGCTCCAACTTAGTTTGATGTAATCAGCAGTATTAATTTGTTACGGGATACAATTTTCTTATTCTAGCTAAGCTAAATTTGATTTCGGTCTTCTAAGGATGCATAAATCAAACAATACCTATACCACTTTATTCCTACATTTTATTCCTTAATTTCTAAAATTATTTTCTTAGTACTCACTTATATCATGAAAGGAATCCCTGTACCAAAATTAGTTTCTAGATACTTGGCTTGGACTGTGCGTTCAGTCAGGTTTGCCTCATATCTAATATACTATAAAATTCTCGTGTCACAGTTTTCGTTGCCATACTCCTCCGAAACGGCTTGACCGATTCTCATGAAATTTTGTGAGCATATTGAGTAGGTCTGAGAATCGGCCAACATCTATTTTTCATCCCGATATTCCCACGGTATCGAAAGTTACGCGGGTGAAACCGCGGGGCGCAGCTAGTATATATATATATATATATTTAGATTGTCGTCATGAAATTAATTATTATTTAGCAAAAATAACGCTGATGCAGGAATGTGCGATGCTTGTATCGTATGCATATAATACAAACCTTGTATGAGTATTTCAATGAAATGAAATAAAATGAAAATGATTTTATTCATAATAGTATTACAAAAATTACTTTTTGAACATTAACCATTACATCTACCACGCACCGGTTCAAACTTAGCCCTGTCCGAAGAAATGGCGAAACAAACTAAGTTGTATGATTGTTTACAGTGTTGCCATTTGGCAATGTATTAACATTATATTATGTACTTTTACCAGAATGGCGACTGCAGCCTGGACAGATATGCCATGATAGCGGTCTTCGGGATCAACATGACCCTGGCGACCCTGAACGTGGCCCTCAGCTCCATCGTCAACGTGGTGGGGAAGAAGAGGATGCTGTTAGGCATTCAGGTACGTGTCTTTTTTTTAAATACCAGCTGCCCGACAGACGTCGCCTTGTCATTATTGGAAAATAATAATAATAATAATATCCTCCTAGCCGATTTAGCCGCAGACACAAGTGCACTCTCTATTCTCTCATTCTCATATTCCGATGGGACGGCAATCCGACACGACCGGTGAGAAATCAGGCGCAGGACCGACGCGACGGCTTAACGTGCTCTCCGAGGCACGGGGGTGTACCACCGCCAGCTTCCTGACTCCGGACTGTTATTAGAAATTGAAAAATCCCAATAACAATTTTTGGTCCGACCCGGGATTCGAACCCAGGACCTCACGTCTGTGATTGAACACGCTTACCACTAGACCACGAGGCAGTCATTGGAAAATATGTTGTCATGGTAACGTGTAACAATGTGGCCGAATTATCAACCCGTTACATTACCCTACAAATATTGTATAGGGGGCAAACGAGCAGTAGTGTCACCGGTGAAGGTAATATCCGACGCTCACATGCAACTGCAACACCAGGGAGTTGCGTAGCCAGCCATTAAGAGGCGACGGGGGAGGTACCTCTCGCTTACACGAAACCGGCGTGAAGTGATAGCAGTGCTGTAGCGTTTCGTGCGGTGTGTAAGTAGCCGGTGGCCCATTGAGGGACAAGGAGGAAGAGGGGCAACGCATCTGTATAACCGCTATGCGAATGTCTATGGGCTTCGGTAGTCATGAAAATGACTCCGATTGCTCGTTTGCCTCCTTATAATATCAAAAAAAATCAGATCAATCAGAACAATAATTTTGCCACAGGAATTTTTTAATGGTTTTTCTCACTTCGTACACTGTATTGTCAGCTGTCCGTGGGGCTGGCTGACTGGAGTCATACACCCCGTGTGAGGTTGCCGCTCGCTATCGCCGTCAGTACAAAGCATGTTTCCATTTTTTCGTTATTTAACTTCTTTGAAAAAAGTATTTTCATATACCTACTTCTCGGAAACTTGTTTTTTCAGTATCGGATTCACAGTAGGCATTTATAATATACGTAGTTTTATTTAGTGTCTCTCTCTTTTATCAACGTTGTATATTCCAGCTTGTTGCCGGCACGGCGGGGTTGTGCATCAACATCAGCAGGATCTGGCAGCTGAACGCGACTCTGTTCGTCGCCTTCCTCCTCGGGGTCCTCAACTTCGGGTATCTGTCGACCATCTGCGTGGAGGTCTTCCCGACATATGTCAAGTATGTATTTATCTTTGTGCTTCTAATTTGATCGTACGTTTTCTGTACCTCTGAAACCGGTGTAATTCATCATCATCATCATCATCATCAGTCCATTAAAAACCTCTCTTGGTCATAGGCCTCTAGCATAACACGCCACTGGATCTTCGGCTATCCATTCCATCTTCCTGGCCACAGCTTTGCGTATGTCGTCGCTCCATCTAGTCACGTGGCGTCCTTCACTGCGTTTGCCGGTACGCGGTCTCCACTCTAACCCAGTCGACCACAACGATCATCGGTTCTGCGGCAGATATGACCGGTCTACTGCCACTTCAGCATATATATATATGTAAATTATTATTATATTGTAAAAAGGGAGTATTCCCGTTCATTGAATTGAATAAATAAATAAAATAAATACTAATCCAGTGTAATTAACAACTTTGGTTTACATGGGGTAGAGGAGGGCTGTTTAGGGATGCTAACAGGTGTAGAGTTACAAAGAGGATCAGATTCCTCCTGTCCTCATCTGCTACAAATAAATACTTATAACGCCCAGGATAAATAGTTTGAATAATGATTATCTAAAAGTATTTTCTGTAAAAAGTAATGTCACGCTGCAAGCATGCATGCAGCTGAATCGGGCCGGCAAGACCGGGGAGGTACCTCTTGCTTAGACTAGAAACGGCGTAAAGTGACAGCTGTGCTGTCGCGTTTCGTGTGTGTGAGTAGTCGGTGGCCAATGGAGGAGGAAGGAGAGCAACGCATCTGTATAAACTCTATGGGTATGTCCACGGACGTATTGGTCATGAAAATGACTCCGAATACTCGTTTGCCCCCTTTAAAAAATCTGGTTTTGACTTCCAGAGCGATGGCGGTGTGTCTGACGCTGATGGTGGGACGAGGCAGCTCGGTATTCGGCATCAACGTGCTCAAGAATATGGTGGCGTCCAACTGCGAAACAGCCTTCTATATATTCGCCAGCCTCACGTTTTGTGAGTAAATATTTCTAGACCCCTTCTACCTATTTGCCTTTTTAATGTCTTTGGCAAGACATCATGGACATTAAAGAAGAATAGTTAAGGCTTGCGTAGACGAGGGACTTTTGTCCGCGGACTTTTTTGTCCGCTAAAATAGATCGTTTACAATTATTACTGTATCGAGTAACGTAAATGACGGATTAAAAGTACGCGGTACTTTGCATACATTTTGGACAAAAATCCCTCGGCTGCGCAAGCCTTTAAGTACAAGCCCATGGAGGTGGGAGGAGAAAGGAGGGCAGCGCATCTGTATAGCCTCTATGCGGATGTTTGTGGGCGTTGGTAATCATTAAAATGGCTCCGGCTGCTCGTTTGCCCTCCTATACCATAAAAAAACAAGCCGGAGACGGACTGCGGATCGCAGGTGACAACCGCACGCCACCGGTGACATACTACCTCCTCATTCTCTTCTGATTAAATTAATTGCGGGTCTCAAGACAGTTTAGCAGCTCCCTCGATCTCCCTGCGATGATCGAAGGCTCACTAGTGGTGACCGACATTTTCCTGACTACATACGCCCATAGACATCCGCATACAGGTTATACAGATGTGTTGCCCTCCTTCCTCCTTCCCCCTACATAGGTCACTGGCTACATACCTATACACCGCACATAAGTCCAGCACAGCGGTCACTTTAAGCAGGTGACGTGTAAGCTAGAGGTACCTCCCCTGTCGCGCCACCTCTTACACTACTCTGTGGCGACTCTCACTAATGTAAAACCCTCATAGTACTTAGGTACTAACGAATTTTAAAACTTAACTTGAACTTACTCAACTTTTAACTCAACTTGAACTTCGGAAAATATATTTAACTTTTTGTTTCAGTTGGAGGTATTTTTGGACTCCTGCTGCCTAGTGACAATGAGAAACCAAAGAAAATAGACGAAGTCCCTCCTGTGCCAAATAACTTTAGATATTTAGACAGAAATACTTAAGAATTAAGAATTTTACTAACACTCTGTAATAATAAAAGAGGTTTATTAAGAAGTCTAGAATACCTAGCTAGCTTTAATGAGAATTCTGTAGCCGAGCAGAAGCCGGCACGACCGAGGAAGTACTTCTCGCTCACATGCCACCACCGCAGTCATATGTCGCGTTTCGTGCAGTCTGTGAGTTTCCGATGGCCTATTGTAGTGGGAAGAGGGAAGAGCAACAAATCTTCATAATAATATGTTTACGGATGTCTGTGGTCGGTGCGAGTTTGGTGGCTCGTTAAAAGGATCGTACGTTAACAACAAATTAAGTAAGGTTTTTGTGTCTGTTATTGTATCCATTGCCCTTCAATAAGGGCCATATTATCGTGTGAGAACCTCCGACTTACAAGTAATAAATTATTTTATTGCAATAAAATTATTTTAACGGATTTTATCGCGGTGTATAACATTAGTGTAAACTTAGTAAGAGGTAGTGCCACCCTGTATGCTTGCATGCAGCAGAATTGGGCCGGCACGGCCCAGGGTACCTCTCTCTTACACGAGACCGGCAGAGACAGCTGTGATGTCGCGTTTCGTGCGGTGTAAGGTGGGAGGAGAAAGGTTAGCAGCGCATCTGTATAGCCGCTATGCGCATAAAAACTTAATTAATTTTATTATTTTCCATATTCCAGATTTCCTTTGCATGTTTTTACTGGAAACTGTTTTGTGTAATGATGATGATGATGTTGTCTGTGTGTTTTTATTTATAACACATTTGTAACTGTGATGTTTAGTTGTAAGTCTCTAAATATTTTGTACATAATTAAAATATATTATGATATCGAAGTCGTGGAATTTTTTATTTGTCTTATTTTGACGTCAACACAAATCCAGTTTTATTTTTAGGGTCCCTTACCTCATAAGGAAAAAAACCGAACTATTGTAGGATCACTTTGTTTTCGCCTGGCCGTCCGTCTATCAAGAACTTCTTGGCAGAGTGTTGAAGGATCAAACTGAAATTCATGTCGAATGCTGCAGGCCTTGATTTTACAAGGTTGATAAAACCGAGAAGCGTTAACTGAAACCACATATTTAGTGTACAATTTCCAGGCTACACAACAAAAATCAGATCAATCGGAGCAATAGTTTAGACACAGGATTGTTTTTAAATCTTTTCTCACTTTGTATACGCTGTACGTCAGTTGAAAGCGAGTATGGGCCGGCCGGGATCATTCACCCCGTGCGAGATTGTTGTTCGCTGTACGAACCGGTACAAAGCATGATTACATTTTTTCGCTATTTAACTTGTTTTGAAAAAAGTATTTTCGTATACTTGTCGTAAACTTTTTTTAATAGTTTCGGATTAACTGTAGGCACTTATAGTATATGTGGTTTAATTTAACGCCTCTCGCTTTTATCAACCTTGTATACACGTCGCAGTGGGCCCCAATCTCTTAAAGATGAAATAAAATTTAAAAAAATTTTAGGTTAACTCAATCAAAAGATTCTGGCCTGCATCGACATATGAATTTATGCTGTTTGTTTTATACAAAATGTGTGCAGGCGCCCACAAAATATATGTTTGTCGACCTATATAAGGGGTTTAGAACCAATATTGGTTTGCTCATAGCTCTCATTGGTACGAAACCATCGGTATGCGTAATCGACTCGCACTTGGTCGGTTGTACATAAAAGCACAAGACGTTAGATTTTTTTTTAGAATTAAATTCTCATGCAATGAGATTGAATAAGATTTAAAAGGAAGTCGTCTAGGGACTACATTTGTAGGTCGGAACATAAGCGAAGTGACGGAGGCTATTGAAGATAATGATTATGTTTATAACTAGCTGCGCCCCGTGGTTACACCTGTGTAAATTTCGATGGAAAATAGAAAATCATCCCATGCCATCCCTTAGGAACATTTTTTCGGGATGAAAACTATGTGCTAATCCAAGTTACTCTCTATGTGTGTGCCAAATTTCATGATCGGTTCAGCAGTTTTTGCGTGAAGGAGTAACAAACAAAGAAACAAATGTTCGCGTTTATAAGATAAGCAGGATAAGTAGTAGTAGTAGTAGTAAGTAAGTAATCACCAACATCCACTACAACGCTAGAAGTTGTTCCACCTTTACCAAGTGGTATACCTAGGTAAGGTAAGTCAGCAAAATGCCACCACCATCTTTACGCAATTGTATATATATCTACATATTAATACGGGCAGCAAAAACTTTAGGAACATTTTTACGAAAATTGCGCTTGCGGAGGAATACGAAATTTGGCACAGTTTACGTGTAATAGAAATGCAGAACGCTAATGTATTTTAATAACAATGCTTATAAAGTACTTTAATTTAATTAATAAAACTTTACACACACTACCATGTATTTGACACATTAATATAATATAAGAAACACGTAGTTATTGATGAAGTTTCTGTCTTTTATAAGTGTTGAAAATTCTACATTAATTCTTTACCTTAGTTACAATGTCATGTCATGATATTTAGTTTATAATTACAAAAAACTTTCAGTTAGATCGAATATCGATCTTCGCGGGTTCACTAGTTTATGTAAATATTACAAAATACTAAGTAAAATCAATTAGAATAGATATAGGGTCTCCAGCACAAAGTTCAACATTTTTTTAGGATATTTTTCGTATATTGGACTGGAGATATTCAGAATGAATTCATTACAGTCGCTGAAAAAAATCGACTTACACTAAACATTTAAAATCTTTTATCGTATTGTTGTCTCTCTCTATTGCTTTCCTCGTCCATTTGACGTCACAAACACGCATCTCATACAGTAGGTATTATACGGAACGGAAAAGAAATATTTTTCTTACTACCTTCAAATAATTCAAAACTTGTTTTCTTACATCACAAGATTCTGTCTTTTCTATTGCTGCTACAGAACAGTTCGATTGTAAATAATGTTAATAGAGTTTTGATATTAATAATTGTTGAAAATAATTTGAAAAATAAGTCCAATGATTAAACAATTTGTATATTCTTTTACATTGTGCTACATTATCCAAGTTTTTCTTATCAAGGATGTTGTACTTGAAGAATTCGGAGATACTATAACAAAACATTTTAAAAGCAGCAAAAAACGTGAGTAAAATTGATTTTGTTTACGAAAGTCTTTGTAAAATAGGATACAAGGAAGGTTGTTTAATTGATTCTTTATATTATGTCGTCTTAGTCAGTAAGAATTTCGATGATTTCGATTACCAAGACGTTATTTTTCCACCATTGAACACGTATTACACTTTATTTCTCATTCATGGGAGTTGAGAACATACAGTAACTTAAAGTTTCATGGATTGTCTTTAGTAATTGTTAATGAAATCATTGCATCGAGCCTCACTATATTGTGTACCGGAATATTCTAACGACGCCTTTTAACTAAAAAAAAATTATTCGTCTAAAATGGCGGCTGTCAATTTATGCTAAATAGATAAAACCATGAAACATTTATCGTATTCCTCTCTTTGCATATTTTAACGTAAATCCAGAATTAAATAATATTAAATATTAATGTCAAATATTAAAGTAATGTGTCTTCAAATTGTTGTGGATATTCTTTGTGTGTAATTAATTAATTAACTAACATAGGTAATAAGTGATTTGTATAACTAACAATAAAAAAAAAAAGAGTGTCTGTCACTTGGTTAATAAATATAATAATAATAAAACTTCTATACGCGCGCTTGATATAGGCAGTAAGCTGGCGACAGCGTTACAAATATCACACATAGGACGAAGCCCATGGAATTTTCTTTCAAATTCGATTTAACCGCGCCAAGAAGGCTCCGCAGAACGCGCTCCAAATATTCGATTGATATCAACTAAGCGCGCATGGCGCGCGTGGCAACTGTTCCAGTGTTCGGTTCGTTAATTTACGGCACCTTTGATTATCCATAACAGAGCGCAACAAACACAAAAAAATACAAAACATGCGTCTCAATCGACGCGCGCGCCACGTTTGATGCGTGGTAAAAAACCGACACTCGACGGAACGGACCGCTCCGCGTTCGGGCGCTCCAACGAACACAAGTGCGCGCGTTCCAAAATGGTACCTATCTATTTCGCGCGTTTGGAGCGCGCGCCAATGTTCGCTCTCTTGGAGCGCATAGTGGATACGCAGCTTTAATGGTGTCGAGAGACGCACGTCCTGCAAAAAATTATATATGATGCAGATGCATCGCACAGAAAGAGGTAGTGCCACGCTGCATGCATGCATGTAGCCGAATTGGGTCGGCACGACCGGGGAGGTACCTCTCGCTTACACGAGACCGGCGTAAATAGACAGCTGTGCTGTCGGGTTTCGTGCAGTGTATAAGTAGCAAGTGACCCGTGGAAGAAGGAGGAAGACGGGGGCAGTGCATCTGTACAGCCTCTATAAGGATGTCTACGGGTGTCGATTTTCATGAGAAAATGTCTCCGATTGCTCGTTTGCCTCCTACTATAAAACGTTAGTAGTGCAACTATTTAGAGCGCACTCACTTAGAGCTGCTTGTTAATAGTGTAAGGGGGCTAACCAGCAATCGTAATCTTTGACGACCACCGACGCCCATAAATATCCGCACAATCGACATGCAGAAGAGTCACCCTCCTTTCCTCATCCGCTGCAATCAAGCCACCGGCTACTCAACCACACAAAGCGCGACACAGTAGTTGTCACTTTACTCATGTACCTCGCCGGCCGCGCCGGTCCAATACCACTGCAAAGCCGCTTTAACTCTTCCTAAATGTTGTTGACAGTAAAACATTTTCCACACGGCTTTGACCTTCCCCACTTTCCAGCATCCCATGACATTCGCCTCCCTCGTGGCCCTTATTTATCTTTGTTTTTAAAGTATAAGAGGGCAAACGTACAGTCGGAGCCAACTTCATGACTACCGACGCCAGTTGTCACTTTGCGCCAGTACAGCCAGCAAGCGCGAGGTACCTCCCCAGTCGTGCCGACCCAATTCGACACGACCTCTTACTGATTATTATATTCTTCCTTAAACATATAGAACAGAGCTCCAGTCCATGCGCGGTGTGTCCTCGGCATGGAGCGTGCGTGCCCAGGGTGCAGTGCCCGGCGCACGTGCGGCCGGGCTCCTACAACCCGGAGTGCCACCTGCTGAGGGGGCAGCTGGGCGTCTGCTGCTACACGGGCAGTGGACATGCAGGTGGGCATTCAACTGCTTTTTATAGTATAAGGGAGCAGTACCCAACACCTTTTTCTTTTTTTTTTTTTATTATATTTTATATAGGAGGGCAAACGAGCAGCCGGAGCCATTTTCATGACTACCGACGCCCACAAACATCCGCATAGAGCCTATACAGATGCGCTGCCCTCCTTTCTCCTCCCACCTCCATGGGCCACCTTCCCATTGCCCTTTCAACATCTAGGTTATAAGGGCCGAATCGCTGGGTGTGCGCACCCTACTGTCGTTGGGTTGAGTTGCTCCCTTCAGGTGCGCACGCTTCGCGCCCTACGAATTCTTTTTTGATTTATCTGTCCCTTATGTCCTTCCCTTTCTGGCGCGGACGCCACATGTTACGCCTTCGGTGTCGTGCCGAGAGGTCGCACAGTGGTAGATCAGTAATCTAGATCTTCTGCATTGGGCATCCGTCGTCGCACTGTTGCGCATTAGGCGCTCTTCTCGCTCTAGTGAGCTTCTGTAGTGAGTATACAGGATAACAAAAAGTTGTTGGAGACATTTTGATGAATATCCACCACAGCACGCCTGTCATTCTGCGTCGTGAAGAGGTACCTCCACGGTCCTGCCGGCCCAGCACGGCGACATTCATGCGGCGCAGCACTACCACGTACTAAAATGGAATGAAGACAACACATGTGCTCAACTATATTCATTACATTATAAATAAGTAAAGAGAGTGAAATCATCACAAAACGTGGAAGATATAATCATCAGCCTATTGCAGTCCACTGTTGGACAGCGGCCTCTCCCACAGCACGCCACTGGCCTCCATCTTCGGCTATCATTTCCCACTATCTGCTCACAGCTTAGTGTATGTCGTAAGATATACTCGATATTAAATTGTATGAGACGACCGGCAACTATATTATGTTAAAATTATAGATATCAGAAATAAATATATATAATAATAATAAATATATAATAAATATAATAATTAATTAATTATCAGTCCCCGCTTTAAAGTATTGATGTTACGCATATTTTACAATGCACATCAATATCCGCATATACTATGAAAATGCATTGCAGTTTTACAGCTTTTTTGTGACGTTACTACTTACATTGCGTGTTCAGAATGGAGTTGACATAAAGTATGGCAATACTTAACAGGCAATGTATCCTGTTTAAAACTCTATTTCCTTATTCTCATATTCCGATGGGACGGCAGTCCGACACGACCGGAGAGAAATCAGGCGCAGGACCGACGGGCTAACGTGCTCTCCGAGGCACTGGAGTGCAACACCGCCAACTTGCGACTCCTGACTGTTAGAAATTAAAAAATTGCAATGACATTTTTTTGGTCCGACCCGGGATTCGAACCGGGTCCTCACGCCTGTGGTTGAACACGCTTACCACTAGACCACGAGGCAGTCAACATAGATTTTATTATTTGATATTTAATAATATTATATTTAAATAACTGGCTTCCGCCCGCGACTCCGTCCGCGCGGATGTCGGTCTTCGCGTGGATGAATTAATTTTTTTTCTATGTATTTTTCCCGGATAAAAAGTATCCCATTTTATGCCCAGGATAATAAGGTATAATTATACCAAGTTTCATCGAAATCGAACCTTTAGTTTTCACGTGATGCCTGAACATACAAACAGACAGACAGACAGACAGACAAAAATTTTTTTAATCGCATATTTGGGTTTGGTATCGATCCAGTAACACCTCCTGCTATTTATTTTTGCAATATTTTCAATGTACAGAATTGACCCTTCTACAGATTTATTATATGTATAGATATGTTATCGTACACGCTATGTTGATTAGAAAGAATTATGTGAATAGTCTTACAAAGACATTCTTGGTAAATAAGGTAAAGCTTTTCCCATGCTTCTGTCATTACTAGATAATGTATTGAAAATAGGTACAAACTAAAAAAAGAGTTTAGGTACACATTTGTACCTGCCTACGTAGTGTCACCGAGGAGGGTAATGTTTTTGACACGTGTAGATAGTACGCTGTATGCGTGTAGCCGAATAGGGCCGCCAGGACCGGGGAAGTACACGCTTACACGACACCAGCGTAAAGTGACTGTGCTGTCGCGTTTCGTGTGGTGCGGGAGGAGGAAAGAGAGAGTATGTATACTATGGGCGTCGGTAGTCATAAAATTGGCTCCGTCTACTCTTTTTCCGCCTAATACTATAAAAAAGAGATAGTGCCATGCTGCATTGGAACCGAATAGAGCTGGCTGTAACGTGGAGGTACCTCTAATATGATACAGCTGAAAATTTTGTGCGGCTTGTGAGTCGGCGGTCTATTGGGGGG
>LUGF01047215.1:395020-435338 GCA_001625245.1 Calycopis cecrops
GCTCTCCGAGGCACGGGGGTGTAACACCGCCAACTTGCGACTCCGGACTGTTATTAGAAATTCAAAAATTGCAATAACATTTTTTTGGTCCGACCCGGGATTCGAACCCAGGACCTCACGTCTGTGGTTGAACACGCTTACCACTAGACCACGAGGCAGTCAACATAGATATTATTAGTAGATATTTAATAATATTATATTTAAATATGTTCTAATTATTACTAGACAGTGTATTGAAAATATGTACAAACTAAAAAAGAGTTTAGGTACATATTGTACCCGCCTACGTCACCGAGGAGGGTAATGTTGTTGAGACGTGTAGATAGTACGCTGTATGCGTGTAGCTGAATTGGGCCGCCACGACCGGGGAGGTACACGCTTACACGACACCAGCGTAAAGTGACAGCTGTGGAAAGAGAGAGTATGTGGATTACTATGGGCGTTGGCAATCACAAAATTGACTCCGACTACCCGCTTTCCCTCTAATAATATAAAAAAGAGATAGTGCCATGCTGCATTGGAACCGAATAGAGCGGGCTTTTACGTGAGGTACTCTAATATGATACAGCTGTAAATTTTGTGCGGTCTGTTAGAACTTAGACGGCGCGGCGGCCGATTGGGGAAAAGGCTAGAGGAGGTCAACACACTTAAAACTCGGAATCTAATGGGCGTCAGTAGTCCCCAAATTGCTCCGACTGCGCGTTTATCCCCTATGCCAAAATTCGTATATAAGTATGTATTTATATTTCTATACCCACCATAGAAACGCATTTATTTTTATTGCTGTTCGGTCGCGGGAGACAGGGTGCAAGGCAAAGTAGATAGATTCCTTACTAATAAATAATAGGACCTAAGAAAATTCCAAACTGATATTGAACTCAAAAAATGTTTAATACTCAGGTGATTACGACCTCATGCTGTACTCACGAGCAGCTGCTCTCGACGTGGAAGACTTGAGAGCCGCTAACCAGACCTCCAAGAAGAAACTCTCCAAGTGGTTGGACAAAGCTAGAGCCTTAGCTTCGCTGCCAGAAGCAACTATCGATGAGAATAGTCCCGACTTCGGTCATCATCTGGTGAGTCTAAGATTTCCCATAGGCGACCAACGCCTAAAGTAAATGTATGAGATTATTTATGTGTAGTCTATGTATCTATATATATAAAACTCAAACGTACATAGCCAGCTATCAACGCACAGCTCAAACCACTGCACTGGACGGATCAAGCTGAAATTTGGCATGCAGTTAGATGTTATGACGTAGGCATCCGCTAAAGCTGGCTTCTCACTGCGCGTGCTACTACGCGCCGCGCCGCTCCACGCGCAAGGACGCGCTACGCGACACACCACGCCACCCAACGGAAAATGACGCGGCGCGGCTCGTACCGTTGGTTGGTAGATGAATGTGTGTATATATGTATATATGTATCGAACGCCTACACTCGCGAGCCAGCACCGCGCCTTTGAGGTTACCGACTTTTAGCGGATAGGTCGCGCCGCGCCGCGCCTGCCCGCGCCGCGCCGCGCCTAGCTCTCCACACTGCGCGGGGCGCGTGCGGGCGCGGCGCGGCGCGGGCTAACACGCGCAGTGAGAAGCCAGCTTAAGAAAGGATTTTTAGAAATTCAACCCCTAAGGGGGTGAAACAGGGTGTTGAAGTTTATATGGATTTCTTATAAATTAAACGCGGGTGAAACCGCGGGGCACAGCTAGTTTCTTAATATAAGGCGTAATACTGTTATATTGTGCATTTATATGATAAAGATGTGAACGGTTAAATATGTTTCCTCAGCTCCCGGTTTTTCCTGGTGTTAATCAAGCAGTGACACATACATTACATACAGTGACATATACATTTTAACAAAGTAACGGATAATTATATATGGGTCCCTTTTTTTTTCTTTAGAGGCACGACGCCTTAAAAAATCAAACTGAGAACCTCCTTTTTTTGAAGTCGGTTAAATGCTGGTAAAGAGAATCCTTTTAAAAGTATGTAGGTTCTAAAGGGAAAATTAAAAATGGGTTTGGGTAATTTGATAGTCTGTTCGGGTCCAAATTTCCTAGATTCCAAATTCAATTAGTCGATTAAGCAGGTAATGTTTCTAAGAACGTGAAATGGAAATAAATATGAGTTAAGCCAATAGGCTCGTGTGATTAGCCGGATCCACACCGGACGATCCAAAATGGATCGGCGATCCCGCGATCCGCGATCCAAGATCGTGATGCGTGGAGCGTGGATCGTTCTAGGTCGATCCAACAGAAATCTTTTGCGATCCTGACTGGCTGCTCCAACGCGCTCCAGCCGATCCATACTGATCCATAATTCAGTTGAAATTTTGTCTGGCTATGGAGTCACACGTGCAACGACGGCGACGAATAGCCGTAGCAGCAGCAAGCTACATTTTACTTGTGTTTTACGGCAAAAATTAATTATAATATAGCCACCTGACAGAGACTTCATTTTTTTCTTTATTTCCGTTGTTGGAATATTATCCATTTGCCGACTAATTTTCCGCCAGGCATCTTCTCTTACACCTCTATTTGTATAATAGCCATCATTAGGATTCCATAAACATTTATTCTCCCTATATAGGGAAATTAAACGTATACATTGCGAGTTATCCATAACGGCGGTTCACGCGATCCTCGCAACCGTCCAGACCGCGCGCGCCAAGCGCCTGAGGCACCTTTGTGCGTGACCAAAAAACCGACAAGAAATGGATCGCACGCGGCGAGGAGCGCGCGCTCCCCGCCGCGCACATGGATCGCGCGCGGCACGTCTACACTTCTCGCTCCGTGGAGCTCGCACCATGCCGCGCGCGTTTGGATCGCTTTGGATCGTCCGGTGTGGATCCGGCTATTGAATGCACTTCAAGAGTTCTTTGTAGGTAGAATATAATAATTTTTGTATATTTTTGTATTTGGTTGTACATTGTACCTGATTTAATTTCTTTTAGAAGATGAAATAAGTGAGCTCGGTGCAATGATATTCCTTAAAGTTACACTGTTACGGTTATATTGGTTTGGTTTTTTCTTATTTCGAGGAGAAATTCATTGACATGCTGCCATTGGATCTGGCCGGGATCCCATGGACTATGTGGGCCGTGTAAATAACCAGAATTATCATTAAAACCTCGTGGCCGCCTAGGTTGAGGTTTCTGGGATTTATAAGCAAGAATTCACATCGGTCATCGCTTACATTGTTTGGTAGAAGTCATCCTTTAATTTAAACAAATATTTTTTCCAGTCCCAAATTCACTACGACGTCCGAATACCTAACTTAGGTCACGGCGGACTGCAGAACCTCTATGCAACGAAAGAGCTGCAGGCACGTCAAGCGATTCATAACGAGGAACTGAACTTGGGGCTGACTCATCATACGAACAGTGAGTGAATAAAAATAAGAAAAGAGCTTATTCTTTCCTCAAAGGTCGGCAGCGCATCTGTTAGACCTCTGGTGTTACGGATGTCTGTTGCCGTTGGTGTTCACTTAACATCAGGTGACCTAACTGCTCGTTTGCCTCCTATGCTATAAAAAAGAATACTGCTTACTTGTTGTTTTGTCTATTTATTTATTTAAATTTACAATTATGGTACTTACAGAACCAAAGCGTACAATAAACAGACATTGCATATGATAATTACATGATAAACAAAGATAAAGATGATTCTATTATGAAAACTATATTCTAAGAGCAAATAATTGGCTAAAATTCAATCATAAAACCTAAGAATTTATCCAGTGAGTCTCCTCACTTTATTAAAAATAAAACAGAGACTCACTATAACTAATCAAATAACTCATTTGCAGTAAGTAGTTTTACTGACGTCAATAGTATTTTACAGGGATTTCTAATATTTCATTCTACTGATTACGAATTTTTTAAATAAATTATTATATTCAAAAATATACATGACAGACGATTATCGCCTTGCCACAGTCATTTCTACCTACTTTACCTTGATAAAGTTATTGAATTAAAAAAAATTATATATATATATTTATGTAATTTATGCAGATAAAGCTTATTTTTACCTTAGTTTTTTTCATGGATGATCCTGACACTTGACAACCAATAAAACTTACGTTATATCCGCAAGAACAAAATATGTAATATGTATTTTTATTTATTAGGTCCATTTTGCGCTGAAGATCCAGTGTGCCTCAAAGAGGCTGGCAGATACAGGACCATCGGTGGAGAGTGTAACAACCCCAAACATCCGAAATGGGGAGCGGTCAATACGGGCTTCGAGAGGTTGTTACCACCTGCATATCATGACGGTGAGGATAATGCCATTATTGAACGGTTTCAGGTATACGTTTCCTTGCCTTTATAAGACAGCTGTGACGTTTCGTGTGGTGAGTTTTCGGTGACCCAAAGATGAGGAGGAAAAAAGCGGGACAAAACATCTGCATAATATTTTGACCATCCGTCAAAATATTATGCAGATGTTTTGTCCCGCTTTTTTTTTCTGCAGGCGTTGGTACTTATTAAAAGGCTCTGATTTCTTGTTTGTTTGCTTTTTGATGGAAATTTGTGGAAAGTGACGACGTGGATGACAAGTAAGCACGCTAATTTAGAAACACTTAATCAGCATCGATTTAAAGTTGAAGTTGTATCAGGGAACAGAGTTGATTGTAAGGAGTAACCAAAACTAGCACACAATAACGCTTTAACTTATTTTTTTAACTGTTGGTATGAATATTGAACAGTTATGCAATAAGTCAAATTGATGGCTTCAGTGGTTCTACCACCGCTTTTCAAAAATAAACTTCTTTACGGCAGCAACACTCTAGCAACATATAGTTCTGACATAAATATCCAATGTCTCTTATTAAAAACACTATTCGAAAATTAATATTTATCCCATTCATTTCCAGGTACATGGGCCATGAGGAGGTCAGTAAAGGGCCAACCCCTGACAAGTCCGAGGGTGGTAAGTGGGCTGGTGTTCGACGACCTGGCGCGCCCCAGCAGCGCCCTGAACCTCATGTTCATGCAGTTTGGACAATTCATCGCTCATGACGTCAGCGCCACAGTCATGTTCACTATAGGTAATCGTGAAAAAATCTGATATGCGTTTTATTGCATACTAGCTTTGCGCCAGTCTCACTCGCGACATTTACAATCATTACATTATACAAGTCACGTGACTGAGTGGATACCGCGACTAGGCACGCATGGTGTAGGTCGTAGGACGTCCGGCAGCACGATGATGTGACGATCTAAGAAAGATGGCGGGCTACGGATGGATGCGGGCTGCCCAAGATCGGGATGGTTAGCGCTCTATGGGGGATGCCTATGTTTAGCATTGGACGGCTACAGGCCGATTCGAAACTTTCTACAATATTATATAAACAGCCATTTGAAGACAACTGATGACCATAAAGGTCTGCATAGTTTCTACCTCTTGGATCTAGCGGTGTGAGAGCTTAATACACTGCTGAACAGCCATTGACCGACTCCGAAGAAATGTCACTTATCCACAGTCTACAAGGCATTTTCTTTGGCAAGCTTCAGAACCTAGTCCCGTCGCCAACATGTATCAATGGTAATCTAATGAAGCGTCATTAAAACTCACTTCTTCATTTCTTTTCGTTTCCACAGCCTAAATCAGGTCTGAAAATCAAGTCCAGTAATATCTTTATTGCTTTTTTTCGCTTCCATTGTATAAGTTCAGGTCCGGCAAAAAGTCCAATCATATCTCTATTCCTCAGCTAATGGCAGCTCAATATCCTGCTGCACTAAGAATGGCGAGGCGATGCTGCCTTCAGACATGCGCCACTACGCATGCGCACCCATCTCCGTGGAGCAGAACGACGAGTTCTTCGGCCAGTACCACCAACGATGCCTCAACTTCGTGAGGGCACAGCTGGCGCCGAGCACAGATTGTAAGATTGGATATGGAAACCCAGTGAGTTTTGCTGTTTTAAGATAATTTCTAGATGTTACGGCTGATATGCTTTTGTTAAAACAAGGCTATTACTGCTGCTGCATATGACCGAGGCGATTGAGAAGTATTTCCATATTTCAAAGTAGCCTTGCACAATAATGGCTTACTGTTGTGTTTTGTGTGATTTTTTAATATCCACGGCCAAAATCCAATCAATTGAGCTTGGTCTAACCTAGATTAGGGAAATCATCGCATATTATTGCCGATGGTAGTTGTATTATTGTTGGTTATTTGCCGGATATTTACGTCCTCTACCCTCTCTTAAGTGGGGCCGTTCTACCTCAAAGCAAGATCACGATATCCAGAAGGACTGAGTTTTCAAAATTAAGAAAACTGGTAGGAATATAATACACATTATATTTTTAAAAGCTATAATTTTTAACTCCCTCATTGTAGATGAATGGCGCAACTCACTTCCTAGACCTGTCACATCTATACGGGAGTACGGCGGAGAAGGTGGCAGAGCTGAGAGGTCCCAGCGGGGAGCTGAAGGTGTTTAACGACTACGGGAGACACATGCTGCCGCTGACGAATAGAAAGGAATGCGTTAATAGGCAAGAAGGATCCGTTTGCTTTAACTCAGGTTAGTTTATATATTTACTAGCATAGACTAAATAAATACTTTTTATTTTGTCTTTTTTTTATGGTATAGGGGGCAAACGAGCAGGTGATTTGTGACTACCACCGCCCATAGACATCCGCAAAACTAGGTGTATTGCAGACGTGTTGCCGGCCTCTAAGGAAGAGGAATGCTCTTTTCTTGAAGATCCCTAAGTCTATGTTTACTAGATAAAAATTAATCGAACAATAATGGACTTCCCTTTTTCACTTGGCTTTAACAAATTATGCTGCGTTCATCTTGGATGTCACCTCTATTGTGATTATAAATACACGCGAGGTCTTCAAAAAGTCATATACATTTGTTTTTATTTTTTATATTTTACTCTTTTTTTTAATTCAACGTATTTTTAACCATAGACTTAATAAATACTTTTTATTTAGTCTATGTTTTTAACATGCAAATAAAATATCTTTTATTTTGAATCATAGCTATTTAATTATTTAGGCGTTAGAGGAGGTAAATTGAATATAATAACTACACCATGAAACAGTAGTTATTAATAAGGAAACAAGCTGGTATTATTATTACTTATTTCTTTGTTGTTATCTATTATCTATTGTCTTTGTTGCTATTTATGAAAAATGGATCAGCGTGACTGGGGAAGTATTTTTTTCTTATCATTCTTCATTATCATCGTTCTAATCGTTATCATGTGAGTGAGATGTATGTCTCAGGTCACTTTTCAACTCGGAAAGGGGTCGTAACCGTATCACCTCAATCCGGTCAGTATTTTTTGTATGAAACTTCATACTGCAACGCACACTAGTGGGAAACGTAACGTAATCGTATAGTCTTCGCTTTTCTAGGCGAGGCGTTTACGACCCCTTTCCGAGTTGATAAGTGTGTGGCTTTTTACTAAAATGAAATTTTTATTGTCAATCCAGGAGACCACCATGGTAACCAGGTGATATCCCTCACGATACTGCACACCATATGGACCAGGGAACACAACAGGATAGCTCGCGAGCTGATCCGCATGAATCCAAAGATGAATGAAGACGACGTTTTCATGGAAGCCAGGAGGATAGTTCAAGCGGAGTATCAGCATATCGTTTATAATGAATGGTTGCCTTTAGTGCTGGGTAAGTTTGAAGAGGGTTCAAAACAACTATGAACCGCTTTGAGAAAATATGGCCTAGTGCTTCCTTTGTGCTTCGTATACTTGTGTTGGAGGGGACACTAAAATATCGCAGATTAAAGATTTACAACTTTGCAGCTATTGTGCGTAAATGCCCGAATACACTTTCCCGAAATGAAATGCTATGTTATTCCAGATTGTACTTGTACACAGACTGAACAAATATAGATGAAATTTGCCACACTGCCAAATGTGGCCTAGTTCTTTAGTTTTCGCATTTACAATTTATGTAAGATATGATTTATAGTTTTATTTTATACTTTTGGAGTTTATTATTATACTATATACTTTAGTATGTGCCTCTTTAAAGAACACCCATTCGTTCTATCTCCTACTATGCTACTAGTGGCATCCAACCTGGACCTGTAAAAAATGTAACATAAAAACTCATAGGTTCGACGATGATGGAGCTATTCAACCTGAACCCATCACAGAAGGGTTATGCAGGCGGCTACGACTCGGAAGTGAAGCCGTCAATAACAGCGGAGTTCTCCTCTGCAGCCATGCGCTTTGGACATTCAACTGTCGATGGGAAGATTATGTAAGTATGCCCATTTTTTGGACATGCAGTCGAAGGCTCTAGATGTAATAAATATCTTATAGACGACAAGAAAATTGTTTTGTCGACTTGTTGGCCTCCTACCTTTCCTTCAGACCCTCAAGTAACTCCCAAATCGCATGAATCACGCCAGCATAATTGTCACTTTGCCTCCCTATGTGATGAAAATTATCGTCGTACCGCCCCGATTCGAATGTGATACTGCATGGCACTATCTCTTAGGTAGGTACTGAACACGTTATTTAGTTGACATAAATATCAAAAGTTTATTCGTATCTATCTATCATAATCAAATCCTAGAGAGGAAAGTAGAAGTAGGATACACCAGAGCTGACATATGATGCCTGAGAGCCCTCTCTCATCTCCAGGCCTCCAGCAGTACGGTCAGCAACTGGCAGCTGTCATAAGACGTCTTCCGTGGTCATCCTGTCACATTGATGACTCTCTGAAATCCATGGCTAACCATAGTCTACAGACCTAATCAATGTATAACTTCAATTGCGTGTTCCAGGGCGCTAAGTTACTACAAGCACAACTTGGTGGAGGCCGTGCGTCTGCCGGAGGTGATGTTCCAGCCGGACCGCCTCCGAATCAAGGACTACCTGGACAGCATGCTGGTCGGCCTTACGTGGCAGTCCATGCAGGAGGTCGACATGTATATTGACGACACTGTTAGTATTCATTTATTGATTCATAGGGCAATTTAGAGAGTTTTTTTGTGGAGACCATGCTCATGCTAAGTGCTGCAACCAATTATTTTGTTCTTACTATGTCAACTAAGAGCCAGAGTGACTGCAATAAGGCCATATAATAGCCAGATACATAATAATGTGAGTAGGATTTAGCCCAGTCGATTCAGTTTGGTTAGGTTGAAATGTAATGTTAGTATCTTCAGAGTCAGGTACACCCAGCCTTTAGGGACCCAACCCAGGACTATTAGTAGCAGTTAAAGTAGCGCAACCAAACATCACTATTAGGTAGATTCCCATCTAACGTATAACTATAAAATTTGCATTAATTTAGACTAAACTGATTAATTCTCAATCACTTTTGCGACAGTTTTACATTCTCAGTGCGAAATCAAGTAGGTCGTTAATTTAAAAGAAATTAAACATTTGTTAAACATTTTTCAGTTAACAAAATACCTGTTCCACGGCGTCAAACCGTTCGGTCTGGATTTATCTGCTATCAACATACAGCGAGGGAGAGACTTTGGCATCAGACCCTACAACGACTACCGGCGACTCGTGGGACTCGAGCCATTAGTGCATTTTGAGGATTACCACGAAGATGTAAGTTGTAGTTTTTAAAAGATTCGATTTTTATGGAAATTAGTTAAATAAGCAATCTCATCACCTGTTGGGAAAGACCAATCAATTCTTTCACTTGAGCAAAAAGTACTTTGGACTATTTCTGACGCGCTAGCTAGGCATTTTCTGTTTTATTAGAATACGTTTTAGTTTAAATGTGTAGTTTAATTTCTAAAACTAATGATAGATTATAGTAGAAGTGAATTAGGCGAGGAAATGGTCAGATTTGTGGTAACCGGAGTCTATAGTATGTATGTTCAGTTATGCAACTGCCCTACAACAAACTTGCCAATTATAATATGGATAGAACTTAAGAGTTTATAGCATCGATTCATTCATACAAATACCATGATTATAGAACACACCATGTTGTTAATGATGTAATAATATCTAAATGTGGTTTATTTACATACATATTAATATGGTTAGTTACATATTTACATCTAACTATATCTTCGATTATTTATCAATGTTAAAATTGATATTCTTAAATTTAGGTTGAATGAAACTTTCAATTTTAGGACGGTGAAGACTTCTACAGGGTATATGCCGACCCTGAAGACGTGGACTTGTTCGTGGGTGGGCTGAGCGAGACGCGTATCAACGGGGGTGTGGTGGGGCCAACATTTGCGGCCATCATAGCTGACCAGTTCTCCAGGCTGAAGAGAGGCGACCGATACTTTTACGAGTACGGTCCATCTGTTAACCCAGGGGCCTTTACTCTTGGTAAATATTTAGCAATAATGAAGTTATTGTAGGCGGTGATAGTGAAACTGTCCGGCACGATTGGGGAAGTGATATTAGTGATATGCTGCAGCTATTTCTGTGAATACTGCAGGGGTGTCGAAAGGCAACGAGTTAGTCTCTTATTGTTATATTCTCATAATTCAGATGCATCTTTGCTCTCAAAGACCTTAAAATTAACAATTCCTAGTTATGGTGAGCTGGTATTTTGACATATTATGAACATTCTGTTAATTTGAGTTCTGGCCCATTTTCCTTTTTGCGCTAAATCTTTAGATGAGACTTTGGCATAACCGTTTTTATGCTAATGTGAATAATCTGATAACTTCACATAAACTATAACTGATGATCCGGCATAAGTATCATTAATCTAAAGAAGAAATTTTGTTGTTTGGAGACAAAATGAAAAAAGGCCAAACTTCAAAAGGAATGCTTATTGCTGGTATCTATTTAATTTGTAACCTACTTAGATTTGAGCTATGATCAAAAATTAGAACAAGCAAACAGAAAAAATGAAAAGGAATTTTATAATTTGCAGCACAATTAAATGAGATAAAGAAGGTAACGCTGACAAGGATCCTATGCGACAACAGCGACGGCTTGGAGTTCGTGGCTCAAGCGATGTATAGCTTCCTCAAAACTGATTACCCTGGGTAAGTTCGTTTCGGTCATGATAGTATCTTATCTGGACGACGCGGAAGGTGGGAACAGCGCAGCAGAAGGAGAATTAGGCGGCTTGAGCAGACAATCATCAGTTACGCCAGCTTTGTCCTTATGCTTCTGTGTCTTTTCTTTTGTAGTCCTGGAAGGTTTCATGTAGTCCCCAAAATGCCTTTAAATTAATATAAAAATGTGAAAGATTGTGTTGTTTTGAACGGATTTGAATTAAACTTGGCGCGGATATGGATACAAAATAAAAAAAATATCCTGAAAAAAGAGTAAGTAGAGAAAAAGCCTCTTGGGATAGATTTATGTTGGAGAAATAGCGAGGCATGACTAGTATGAAATATTTTTTCCAAAATGCATTTTCAGGAACTGATCCGACGCCGTCCAGGTGGGATGACGAGTTTGCGGAGTAGCTAATACGGCTAGTTTGTTTGTAGCAATAGAGGAAGTAAATGATCATACATTGTCCCGCATGCAATGAAATAGGTATCCGGATTCGAATTGATTATAACGGGCCTTAGAGGATTTGCTGATCTACCAGTTTTTTTCTTGCCTCGCTCGTGAAATGAAAATCAATGATTTTAGGGGATAAAAAGTATTTTATGAGTATTCCAGATGCTACAATGTATCTCGAACCACTGAATAATATACAGGGTTAAATGTAATTAACGCAAGACTTCTTGCAGGCAGCATGTCTACATTAATACCAACAACATTTGTTCTACGACTTTTTACGAATCTAGATAAATAGCACAAAAAAAATAAAAACAAAAAATGTTTGCACCCTCTGTTATTTATTACTCTGTATCTTGTAAGAATGCCGCGCGGGAGCCCCTATCTTGCCGCGCGCGTTTCCCGCGCTATTTACTTAGCCGCACGCAGACTAAATGATAGTTCAGAGGCAATATATTAATTTTGTATGGGAATATTAAAATTTTAAAAACTATTAATTTTCAAAAGTCGTCGAACAAATGTTGTTGGTATTGATGTAGATTGTAGACATGCTGCCTGCAAGAAGTCTTGCGTTAATTTCATTTAACCCTGTATATTAATAGTTTATGGGTAAAAATACAAACACATACTTTGATATTTAATAATTACGATATATGAAAAATTTAATAATAGGTGCTGAGTGCTTTGTTTTAGAGATATTTTGGAAGGTTTCAGAGGAATGTAGCTTTGCGCATAGCCTCATCAATTTTACATATTATTACGCCTATCATAATATTTAAGTCTTAGCTATTATTCGTAGTTGTTGGCGTCATTTTACTGACCACAATATTATGGTTTATTGATTCAATTATTGTCATTTCACAGGAACCCATTAACACACTGCAGAGGTGATAGAGATTTACCAGAAATGGACATGTCAAAATTCAGTACGTCCTTATAAGCGTTATAGACCAATATTACTGTGAAATTACGTTCAAAGAATTATGTTATATGTTTTGAAATTCCGTCCACGTAACATTTGTAGAAAAATTTAAATTTAGTTATGTATTATGTTTCATCGGTTGGTAATACTAAAATTATATTGTTGGCCAACGAAATACCTACTATTAACAAATCTAATTCATTTACGTTAACTATCAATGTATTTGTTTTTTCTGCTTCATCGTAGTCTGTTAGTATTTTGTTATGGTGGAATTTTTATAATGAAATTCATTTGTACTTATTTTTTTATTATTCTGTAAAATTTCAAAAATTATTAATAAGATATGATTTTATTAAAATAGTGAAACGTTTACCTCTTAATATATTTACATTACCTAGCCTATTATTGTAAAATCATTGATTGTTAATATTGTACCAAAAATATGTTTAAAAACATTAATGATAAACATAAGTTCTTCATTTTCTTTTATTTCTCTCTATTCTTTTCTTTGGTTTTTACTTTTGAACTCGTAATTGCAAATGAATTTTATTATATTCTTGTATGTCATGAACTCGGTTCAATGATTTTTTGCTCATAAAAAATCCAGGATTCGGGAGTATGATGTTTGATGTGATGATAGAAAAAACAAATATTTGGTAGTGAAGTGATTTTTAAACATTTTGAAAATATTGGTTTATAACGATTTTTTACAGAAAAAACTAAGAAGAAACTAATATGTATAGGTAAAATTAAATATATGTAATGTAAGTTAAATAAATTAAAGTTATTTAGATGTGTCTCAGCAACCGTTCTTCGTGGGTACTTCTTTTGTCATCCTGCTTTAGAATAAAAAAGCCAACTTTTTTACTTTGTTGAAGTTTTACACTATACAACGGTAGATTCTCGTATTTATAATTTACTTTTTTAAATATAATTATTAGCATTTTACTAAATAAAAGTTTTTTTAACTATTAATAATAAACGTGGGTTGAGAATTCACAAAGAGCGATGTTGCCATTAGAAATAATTTTAGATTTTAATAATTGTAGAATATAAATATTAAATACTTTTAAGGTGGCGAATGAATGTATATTACTGGTTACAATTATGTGTTCTTATTTTAAATATTTTTTTATGAATAAAACTTTTGAAAAAGAATCATAATTTTTTAAAATGGAACTGCGTTTTAAATATTGAAGTTTATATAATGTATAATTTTAAGCAATTTTATATAATCTTTTGTACTTAGTGTAAATAGAATCCAGTGAACGGTTGATTTTCTCATATTAAGCATATCTTAGTAAGCAGTTGATTATAATAATAATGCAAGGCGTAGACACAATGATTTTTTATTCTTTGCATGTTTAATTTGAATGAATAAATAATAAATATAATTATGTGTTTTACTTGATGTCCCACTAACAAAGTACAAAAGGTACTAAGTAAATAGTCTAGAATATTTAAACGCTTCTCAAACACAGCTCCGTTATATTCCTATGCAAGTTAAAGTAAATAGCGGCATAGTGTGAACACTAAGAGCCTCTATGTTCCACTATATTTTAAATAGAAAAAACTAATCAACACATAGAAAAACTTCAATCCAAAAAGATTAGTGAATTTCTCTTGATAATGTATAGGGTTAACATAATATAACGCGTTTTTACCCAGTATTTAATTAGTAATTAAATAATATTCCTACACCTGGTCTGTGAGGTAGGGTCATGCATCCTAATTGCGCAGGCACGTGCTGGGAGGCACCTGTATGAGTTTCCGGTGGCACATTAGACGAGAAGAGAAAAGGAGCGAAACATCTGCATAATGTTTAAGCGAACTTTAACAAATGGCTCCAACTGCTAGTTAACCCGCTTATAATAAATAGAAAATGTTACATAAAAATGTGTGTGGTTTGTGTGTAATTGTAAGACACACTGTCTGATTTGTGATAAGCCCGCCGTCTTCTCAGATAACAACAAGAAGCATCACACGCGCGACATGCTCCTTCGCTCTTCTCGACTGTCAGTTCGCTGAATCGTATTTGCATTTTGTAAAAATCAAAAAATTATTGATAAAGCAGCGTCATATTGACTAGTTAGTGTCGCTGCGGTAATTATTTTATCATCATCAACTAAGGCCTTTTCATCCATCGATTAGTAGTGTTTTTTTTTATTAAAAATGAACAGTCGGAGTTTTTTTTTGACTACGGATGACCAAATACATTCATATGATTTTTATGCAGGCATGTTGCGCTCACTTCGTTTTTCCCTTCCAATCAGCCACCTTAGATAAATGCACAAACGCAACGGAAAAGTGTATCTGTTACGTTACGGCGTGTCATATGCATTTGCAATTTAGCTGCGTTACATTGTGACACTACCTCTTACTAGCCAGATTAATAAAGCTTTATTTATTCCATGCAAAAAAACATAATTAACTAAAACATAATTATAATGTGGTAACGCTTTGAGAATTATACATTTAATTACAATTTGAAGTGTTAAATAAATTAGATTTTCAATTATAATAATTAAATTTGTTTTTCAATTATAATACTTAAATTTGATTTTCCATTTTAATAACTTAACTTGATTTTTCATTTTAATAATTAAATCTGATTTTTCAGTTACAATTATTGATAATATTATTCTAATGATACTTTAATTGATATTGGTTCCGATTTCTAATGCATGGACCCCGTTCGGGTAAAAAAAAAATTTTTTTACTAGCCAGATTATTGTCCTATAAATTTATTAACTAGGTACATGACAAGCGCAGACTTTAGATATCCATTGGCCTATGGAAGGGGAGGAAGAAGGAGGGCAACCCATCTGTATAACTCGTTTGCCGCTCTATACTATATTTTTTTTTCAAAAGTTATTGAGATTTTTCAAATTTTAATAACACTCCTTGCCGTTGAATCATTCCTGCGTCTGATTTCGTACCATCGAAACATGGGAATGTTTAGTTTTCTCAGCATTTCCTAATGGCGAGAAAACTCCTATAGCAAACATATATTTTATACTATCTTCTCCCCGCGGTTTCACCCGCGTAAATTTCGATCCCGTGGAAACTAGAAAATCATCCCATGGCTTTCCATAGGAACATTTTTAAAACTATTCTGTGTTAATCCAAATTACTATCTATGTGTGTGCCAAATTTCATGAAAATCGGTTTAGCAGTTTTTGAGTAAAGGAGTAAGAAACAAACAAACACACGTACTTACGTACTGTCGCATTTAAAATATTGTTGGATAATGCATTCGATGAACGTATTTATTTTAATATTTATTTATATATTGTTATAGGCAACTTATAATTATTATAGATCACATATTTTCTGTACCAATACGTAATAATGTTATGTATTGCTTAATAAAATATAATAAATAAAAATAGTTTATTTTTACTAAACTTTACATGACTATAATTGTGTTATGTATTAGTATTTATAAATATTTATCTTTTAAACAAAAAGCAAAATTGAAACTAACTAACTAAACTGGGTAAAAAACCATTGACATTCGCCTTCAAGTTCATTCCCTATTGATCGGTGTACTCGCGTCGGGTTCGCGGCACAAGGGCGCGTGTGAACGCCCCTTTACAATAAGTATGTGCACACTTGACACAGCCGTAAGTATGTATGTTCATATTTCGGGTGGCGGCCGCAAACACGCGAAAATTATTATTTCTTTTGTTCTGCGAAACCCTCAAACGGGTACAGTCAGTTTAAAAAATAATGAATAAGTCTAGGGTCATAGTTCAAGCGATATTCACTTATCAGTGTGATAATTGTATCATCGCTAAAATTGTCATTAGCATTCATTGTTAATGCTTCAATGAAAGAGATGGCTCTTCTGTAGCTACATTCAATACACAATAGAGAGAATTGAAAACTGTCTTGTGTTGCTTCGTTCTTTAATGTTTGATAATAATTTTATTCTTTTCTTATTATGCTTTTTTTATACCCCCACGTTATCAAGTGAGTTGATTAAATTATCATTATTGTTTATTTAGTGCAGGTGTACTCTGCGTGCGTTGCTACCCTACCAACAGATACGTCGGCATGGACTATCATAGCAATATAAAAAACTTATTGGAATGCCAGTGGAATGTTCAGTCGAAAATTGGTCGTACCAACTCAGAAACTCAGAAACTTATTGTGCACGCTAAAATTGTGTTTCAGAATGCATATTTTCCTGTAGTAGGACTACTGGAAGAAATTCCACTATGGAATAAGTAGTGCCTTTGTACAATTTTAATAATATTAAGTTTATAATATATGTTACCTGTGTACAATAACTATTAAATAAATAAATAAATAATAAACCCTTCGCGGGCGCATGCACTACTTTCCTACAGATCACAACGTTCTTAAAAGCACAGTTTACCTGTCTAGAAAGGACGAACAGATGAACATTCATTTTTACATAAATAATACATGTGAAACAATGGAAATACACATACAAAATTTCAACAAAATCGGTCAAGCCATTTAGTAGTAGTTAACAAATCGACAATAGCGCCACCTACCGGATCCAATTGTATTTTGTAAGCATCTAGGAAACCATCGAAATAGCCATATAAAATTTCGACCCAATCGGTGCAGCCCTTTAGGAGTCTCCCTTTTTTCCTATGGTAACTAAGCATTTTCCCGCGGGAAAATATAGCCCGTGTTAATTTGTGATAATGTATGTAACATTCAAATAGTGAAATAGTTTTTGAAATCGGTCGAGTAGTTTCGAAGATTATTCGTAACAATATTAGAAACATATGAGTTGACAATGAGTTACAACAAACTCCAAGAACAATACCAACATCACAGAAAGCCTCAAGATTTCATCTTACTTTCGGATATGCCATATCTGCGACCAACCTGACACGTCAGGCCAAACCGACTCACTTTTACCTCCATCAGTCATTACAAGCACGAGAGTAACTCGTTAGAAGATTACAACGGAAGTTAGTCTACTAAATTGTTATCAGAATTCACTAGTTTACTTCGCTCAAACATTCAATCTCAGTGTTAGGTTCGACTTTAATTTCGAAAAATTCAACATTCGTCTTTAAATTCTAAAGATAGTCGCGTCGCGTCGTCGAAAATGTATAGATTTTCGACGACGCGACGTCGTTATAATTTTTTGTGTTTTCCTAGTTTCTACTGAAATAGTAAATACTGGAACCCAGGCCCTCATTAAAACTTTATATTATATAATTGTTATTATATTATATCAAGCCCATTATGTATCCCATTGTTGGGCAAAGGGCTCCCCCGTTTTTTTCTTTATAAAATTTTATAGTGAACTCAAAAAAAAACTAAAAATAAATATTTACATAAGACAAACTTAACTGTATAGGTATAGCCAACTATGCGAGAATAAATAATCCAGCATATGTATTTTTTTCATAGAATAACTGCAAACGAACAGGCGGAATTATTTTCATGACTACTGATGTCCGTAGACATAGTGTTTAAGATGCATTGCCCTACTTCCTCCTCCCCCTCCATGGGTCACCAGCTACTTACATACCGCACGAAACGCGACACCACAACTATCACTACGCCGGTATCGTCTTAACGCTCCTGTCGGTCCAATTTGACTGCTAAATTGACGGTAAATACTGGTAATACGTTCTAGACAAACATTATCTGTCGTTAACGTCTTTACCTTCTACCTACCTAGTTATAATTGTCGCCAAACGGACACTAAGTTATCGAAGTTATAAACAATTATTTTTTAAATATAATCTAAAACACACCCATTAATAACTTAGACCAGGAAACATTCTGCCGACTGTACCCGTTCAAAGTCAAGGTGCGCCTCGTACGTTACGCCCGGTCCCATGATTTACGACGAGTGTGTACACCCTGTGTGCCGTTCAGGTTCCGATTCCAGGACATGTCCGTGTAATTGCTTTGTCCGTGTTGTTACTTTTATTTGCGCGTTTTAAATTTAATTTTGACATGACTGAAGTTATTTTCGGACCACGTATCCTGATGATTCTGACATGATTTTTTTTTTATAGTACAGGGGGCAAAGGAGCAGTCGGGTCACCGAGATGATGGTGTTTTCCGACGCCCACAGACATCTGCAACACCAGGGGTTTTGCAGTTGCGTTGCCGGCCTTTAAGATGAGAGTAGGCTCTTTTCTTGAAGATCCCTAATTCATATTGGTCCGGAAATACCGAGGGCGGCAGCTGATTCCACAAAGAAGTAGTGCGCGGGATGAAGTTGCGTTTAAAGCGCACAGTGGTGAACTTCTGAACATCTAGATGGTGCCGGCGGAAATTATAATTTAGACGCGAAATTTTTTTATAGCATAGAAGGAGAAATGAGAAATTGGAGCCATTGGGTGACCCACACCCGTTAACATCGGCGTATTATGCATGCGTTGACGTCCTTTACTTATCCCCCTAATGGACCATCGAAATGAAATGTCACAGACCTAACAAAGAAGCTCTTGGATGGTCATTATTAGAGTTTATTAAGTACTAATATTCAGCCTGAGAACTGCTAGTCCCATTGAAAGAGAATGGTGGTCCATGTCCACTGCTGGACAAATAGAAAAAGTTCGTAGTCTTTTCCATTAATAGGTTGTACCTCCTTTCTTTTTATTTGCCGGTCCTTCAATGCTGAGAATCGTCATCATGTCATCATGCCATCATTGCCCGTCCTGCACTGGTACGCGTGAGGTACCTTGAACCCCCTAAAACCTTTTTAACATAATCGGATCATCTTATTGGACGTCTTCTGGCACATTTAATAATAATAATAATAAAGACATTTATTCATTTCCATTGTACAACAATATGATTGACAAAAATATTTTACAGTTAAGACACTTATTATAATATGTCGCGCAATTCGGTGTGCCTCTTGGCATAGGCCTCCTCCAGATCTCTCCACTGTTGTCTATCCTCTGCGACTCTTGTCCAGAGCGGTCCCAAGGTTAGGCGAATATCATTTTCCCATCTAGCTTTTGGACGTCCCTGTCTTCTTGTGTCTTCTCTTGGGTGCCACAAGGTAACTTGTTTACTCCACTTGTTTAATTTACAACGTAACATGTGTCTAGTCCAACTCCATTTTAGATGCTCAATGCGAGTTATGATTTGGCACATTTAGCGAACTTAAATTTTACTTAGAGGTAGTGCCGCACCGCATGGGTCGGCACTAACGGTGAGGTACCTCTTGCTTACTCGATACGGGCGTTAAGTAACAGGTGTGCTGTCGCGTTTCGTGCGGTGGTTAAGTAGCCGGTGGTCCGTGGAGGAAAGAAGAGGAAGGAAGGCAATGCATCTATTCGTCTGTATGCGAATAATCGACATCGGGGCGTCGGTACTCGGTAGTCATGAAAATGGTTCCAACTGCTAGTGTACCCCTTTATATTATAAAAATCACTAAAAAATCCTCAAACAATGATTACGTTTTTGGGTTTTTGGGGCAAAGTGCCACAGTTACCTGGCTGGCTGGCTAACGCACTGACCTGGGACCATCCATATCGACCGACCATGACACCGGCTGTGTGCAGCCATATTCTTAAAAGTGTAAGGGATGCCCCCTTACACTGTAAACTACGTTGCCCGTACCCTTACACTGCAAAATGTCGCTTCATCAAAAGACGCCATCAGCCTTTTCATAAATACCGTCGCCCATAGACATCCGCACAGTTGTTAGCAGCCACCGGAAACTAACCGCACGAATCGCGACTGAATACATTCATCTCAATTCGATGGCATGCCATGACCCTACTACTTGCTCTATAGACGCTAGACATAGTGGACTGCACCGGAGTGATAATTGTTTTATGGTAGGTATAAGGGAACAAACGACCAATCGGAGTCATTTTCCTGACTACCGACGCTCATGGGCATCCGCATACAGATGCGTTGCCCTCCTTCCTTCTCCCTCTATGGGCCACCGGCTACTTACATCGTAGGAAACGCGACAGCACAACTGTCACTTTACGCCGGTTTCGTATAAGCGAGTGGTAGCCCGGCCGTGCCGCCCCGGCTACATGCAAGCGGGGTGGCACTACCTCTCGCACTTAACTCGTAAAGTCTAGTTTCAGGTAATTAGCAGATGACGTCATTGTAATTAGCCGTGAAGCACTTCCGCGGATGGACCGCAGCGACTGAAATTCTGAAATGGGCCTTGAGATTTATCATGCTGCTTCTTCCGCTACTTAAATTTAAAGACATGACAGCTATTTAAGAGAGTCAGTAAATGGTTGGTTTTTATTTAGGTAAGAGGTAGTGCCACAATTCAACTGCATGCTTGTATGCAGTCGAATTGGGCCGGCGCGACCGGGGAGGTACCTCTCGCTTACACGAGACTGGCGTAGTGACAGCTGTGCTGTCGCGTTTCGTGCGGTGTGTAAGTAGCCGGTGGCCCATGGAGGTTGGAGGAGAAAGGAGGGCAGCGCATCCGTATAGCCTCTATGCGAATGTTTGTGGGCGTCGGTAGTCATGAAAATGGCTCCAGCGGCTCGTTTGCCCTCCTATATCATAAAAAAAAAATTTTGCAGGATTTTTTGAAATGACGTAGGTTGTATTTACCTAACAAAAATTAAAGACTTTTGATAATTGACGCGCATCCACAACAATCTGTATCTACTACTCGGCCGCGGTAAGTTGGGACCTGACAAGAATGCGAAGAATGCTCCCTAGTATAGAACTTCCCCCGACGTCGCCCGAATAAGGCGACATCGGGGGTGTCACTTACCGCGTGGTCTAGTGGTAAGCGTGTTTAACCACAGACGTGAGGTCCCGGGTTCGAATCCCGGGTCGGACCAAAAATTGTTATTGGGATTTTTCAATTTCTAATAACAGTCCGGAGTCAGGAAGTTGGCGGTGTTACACCCCCGTGCCTCGGAGAGAACGTTAAGCCGTAGGTCCTGCGCCTGATTTCTCACCGATCGTGTCGGACTGCCGTCACATCGGAATATGAGAATGAGGGAATAGAGAGTGCACTTGTGTTTGCGCGCACACTTGTGCACTATAATATGTCCTGCGCAGATGGCACGTCTATATAGACGGCCGCCGTAGCCGAAATCGGCTAGGACGACATTATTATTATAAACAAATTCGAATCAAATCGGAAAATTCGAAACGAATGATATGGAGGGTAGAACTAAAAATATTGAAGTATCAAGTGACAATTTATCATGAAATTCCCACAGACTATACAATACGATACAATGATTTAAATCGATTAGAAAGAAATAATAATATTTTCGTTATTGCTTAGTTTAATGAAGTTTGTATTGAAATTATATTTTATATTGATGCTTTTGTATTCTGCAAACATTTACATGTAGTACAAAGGTTTTATTTTTCTTTAAATGTTCTATCGATTATGTTACGAAAAACATTTCTTTATATTTCTCCGTCCCCAGATTGCTAAATGAGCTGGTATTCTTGTTACTTTTTAAATAAAAATATGACCAATATTTCGGATTATATCTGAATTTATTACATTTTGGCCCCCCATGTTCAGATTCCTTTATTACCGTAGCCACAATGACATAACATGCCATATCCATATGATATTTATTTTTTAAATACAAAAAAGTTTCACGTAAATATTGTATATATATTAATAAATTTGAATTTAAATGACTTCCATTGACCTCGCCCTATGTATGATTTTTGTAACGCTCTCTCCAGCTTAGTCCCCATGTCAAGCGCGCATAGGCATCGAAGTTTTACTTCAAAAATGATTTGCAGCATTAAACCTGGTCCTATTAGCGTGCCATTGAGTACAATAAGGGTCAATTCACACCAAAAGCGCGGCGAATCGAAGCGCAGTTTACGTGTCATATGAATTTCAACTTTATAGTAATTGCTATAATACTTATTATCGCATGCGAAACTCGAACGAGGCGCGCCGATTCCCGCGACTGCGCGAGAAGTCGCTGGAATCCGCGCGGAAGTCGCGAGAATTCGATAATAAGTACTACAGTAATGAAAATAAAGTTTAAATATATATGACACTGAAAGTGCGCTCCGCTTCGCTGCGCTTCGCCGCGCTTTTGGTGTGAATTGACCCTAAAGAACGACTTAACCAGTCGATTAATATGTTGACGACGTTGTACGATTTGCTATTTAAAATTATCCAGTCTTATGTACATAATCTATGCTAGCAAAGATGGAGAAAGTAAATCTGTCACTGGCGGGGTAGCAGGTTTAACTAATTATATGCTAGTTCTTGTAATTATTGCCTGCATACCCTGTGATAATCTTATCGTTTGAAGTCTGCTTCCTTTGTATAACTTAGCGTCTACGACTCATTTTATAATTATAAGCATTAAGTAAGATGCAAGTACACTTGTTATTAGATAGACATCGTTTCAAGTTATTTATAGTATTACTAGCTGCGCTCTGCGATATTACCCGTAAAAGTTTCGAACCTGTGGATAGAGAGATGAAAAATAGATGTGGGCCGATTCTCAGACCTACCTAATGTGCACACAAAATTTCGGAATTGGTCTAGCCGTTTCGGAGAAGTATGGTAACTAACATTGTGACGCGAGAATTTTATATATAAGATAAGTAAAGTAGTTAGGTTTTAAATTCAGGACGTCTGTTGAGTGCCCCCCCACTCTACAGCCTGAAAATATATTGCCTCCGCTCTAAGAGATGAGCTTTTGAAATAGTATCAAGGGGTGAATCGCATGTTTTAAGATGGTATGAGAACGGTTTAACAAAGACAATTATTGTGATGCCTATATCTAACTAATTTTTATTATTTGACTGTCTCGTGTTGGCATGTTCAACCGCAGACGCGAGGTCCCGGGTTTGAATCCGGCCCAAAAATGTTATTAGGGATTTTTCAATTTCTTATAACAGTCCGAAGTCTGGGAGTTGGCGGTGCTACACCCCCGTGCCTCGGAGAGAACGTTAAGCCGTAGGTAATGCGGCTGATTTTTCTCCGGTCTTGACGCATTGTCATCCCATAGGAATAGGAGAATGAGGGAAAAGAGAGTACAATAATTGGGTCTGCGCAAACCTCGTGCACTATAATATGTCCTGCGCATATGGCTATACCCTTAGAGATGGGTTGGCGTAGTCGAAATTCAGTAATATGTCCTGTGTACCTATACAAGGTTGATACAAGCGAGAGGCGTTAATTAAAACTACATATTTAGAATATTATTTTCAGGCTACGCAACAAAAATCAGAACATCGGAGCAATATTAGCCACAGGAATTTTTAATGGTTTTTCTCACTTCGTACACGCTGTATGGTAGCTGATAGCCGACTATGACCGGCCGGGGTCATTCACCCCGTACCAGGTTGCCGTTCGCTGTACGAGCACCGATACATAACATGTTTATGTTTTTTCGCTGTTTAACTTGTTTGAAAAAAGTATTTTTACTCGTCGTAAACTTATTTTTAATAGTTTCGGATTAACTGTAGGCTGTATGTAGTTTAATTTAACGCCTCTCGCTTTTATCAGCCTTTTATATATAAGGGCAGCTTGTACTTGAGTGAGTGCACAGTCAAAAATGCGTTTTGTTCAGGGGCCATGTAATACCAGGACTGTGGTACAACCTACAGTCATCCAACTGAGTGGTCTTCTTTTTGGGCACTTGGTGTATTGCACTGTTATGCATTGTCCCTTACATGTTATGAATGAATGAAAAAATGAATGTTTATGTTATCTTTTATTTATTTTATTAGTCTTATTCAGTGTGGTATGTACCTTAGAATTAAGTCGTAAGCTAAGTTATCACAATTGTATTTTTATTTTTTTCTCTTTCTTTTTAAATGGCTTACTTAACGTATAACAGTGTAATATATATAACAGTGTACCTAAATAAAGATTTTTTTATTTTATTCTATTCTATTCTTATTCTCCTGTTCTGACTGAAAGGCTTAATCATCTGACTAATTAACCGCAGAAAAATGAGCAGCAGGACTGACTGACTCGCCCAGGGATGTAATGTCAGTGTAGTGCCAACAACAACACACCTTCTAGCCAGTCCCCTAAAGGTGTAGTTGGGAAGTACGACGGGCCACATATATCATAGAAGAAATAGTTGAATTCTTACACCAAGATCGTGTCTCCTCTAAATTCTACGTAGAGAAAAATGCTCAGTTAGTTATTTATAAAATTAAATGTTTATCTGTATGTCCTTCATAGAATGGTAAACTGTATATTTGATCATGTAATGGTCTTTAGCAAAGCTGTGAGCCCACGGAGGTTTCTGAATTAGTACAACCAATTTTCGACAGGTGGAGCCATTCATAATAATGAATTTCTTATGTTGCCGCGCAAGGTTAGTTTGTTAATATAATTCGATGAGTGCCGTTGGATTATATTTGACTCGTATCATACAAAAATAATGACCCCACATAGAATTGATGCTTTTTTAGTGATTTTTGGATGATGAAGCAGATGGCGAATATTTGGCATACGCTGGCGGTGATGATGCGTTGGAAAATGAAGAATACTCTATTTGATCGTAAACCATGTAGAGCAGAGACGGATCAGTGTGACAGGGCAAGCATGGATGGGTTATGACACCTGTTAGCGTACCGTCGTGGTCACAGGGAGTCTAGATAATATCTGTCACCTCTGATGTATCACAACTTTCAGACTTTCAGAGTTTCAGTCTTTCATGAAATTAAACATAGATCAACGCCCAGCTGACAGCCGAAACTACTGTATCCCGAAATTTGACAAATTTGGTACAGGGGTTCTCCTAACATGACTCTAGGGAGCACTAAAAAAGGATTTTTAGAAATTCAACCCCTAAGGGGGTGAAATAGGGGGTTGAATTTTTTATGGAATTTCCGCCTTATTGGGTTAGAAGTTTGAGTTTTATTTGTACTTATATTGACTATTTTTATATTTGACTCCCAAAGAAGTGGACATGTGTCGGCTGATAAGAAGGTATAGAAAGAAGTTAAAGAAGAGAAGAAGAAATTGACAAAGCATACTTGCTTTAAATATAATTTACACAATATCACCACTATGCGATAGATATTTCAATACACTTTTATATTTTACAAGCAATAACTTTTAAAGAGGCAGTCTTTTTTGTTAAAATTTAGTCTCAACAGGCTGAATGTATGCTCTGCGCAATTCATTCTATTTCAACTTCTTTTTTTGGTAACGCAGGGGAATACTTTTGCTCGGCAATTGAATTGCCTCTACCAACTAAACGCCTGCGGATGCCTTCAGCCGCAAAAATTGGAGTACCACTGCCCTACTACCAGCAACAGGGCTTTCCAGCGACAGGCTGGCCTCGGTGAAAAGGCCAGACTTCACCTTGGGGACCCTGGGTGTCTTTGAACAGTCCCTACTACAACGTTGAAACCGTGCATTAGGGTCAGGTTCTCATTAAGACCCAATGCTCCAACGAAGCGCGCCACGCCCGTCGTTCTAATCCACGCCGCCATCTGCTGATTCAGAGAGATGGGGTGAAGGATTTCCCAGCTGAGCTACTCTTAGTCTGGCCTCTCCCCCCAATCTTGTTCCAAGCAAGCCCCCTCCCACCACAACATGGTAGCATCTTTGGGAGATTTTATCTCAACCTACCTCAAAAAAAAATGATTTTTGCAGTTTACTCAGGCTTCGTGATCTTTAATTCTACACATTTTACTATCATGTGAAAGGTACTACGGGGTTGACATGTCTAATTTAAGATTAAGATTAAAGCCCTAAAAATTTTTGTAGATTAAAAAAAAATTGTTTTAAGACTATTATATGAAACGTGTTCTAAATATTTTACGTGTTGTTTTAATAATAACTTTCATGTCACTTTTAGTAAGAGGCAGTGACACACTGCATGCTCGCATGCAGCTGAATTGGGCCGGCACGACCGGGGAGTCGTCTGTCTGTCTCGTCTGTCGCGTTTCGTGCGGTGTGTAAGTAGCCAGTGGCCATGGAGGTGGGAAGAGAGGAGGGCCTCGCATCTGTATGGCCTCTATGTCTATGAGTGTCGGTAGCCATGAAAATGGCTCTGACTGCTCATTTGCCCTGCTTTACCATAAAAAAAAACTTTCATGTCTTATAACGATGATTATTATAATTAGTAGAATATGGCAAAATGGCAGGAACAGCTGTTCAAGAGTCTTATTCTTCGGCGGTTCTAGTTTTTTTTTTTTTTTTTTTTTTTTAGATAGAATATACGCTAAGTGACTGAAGGTCAGTGCAGCTTCATCGATATGAGAGGTGAACTCACCTGGAGCGTCGAACCTCTTCTAGTGTTATTAGACTAGTAACGTCAAAGCATCCTGTGCAGGAAGACTTAGCGTATCTGTTGATGCCGACGAGGACTCAGCTGCGGATAATCTATGATCGGAAACGCGTGTAACTGTAATACAAGTACTATCAGCTAAACGTGACCTGCCAGTGCAACGCCGCACGCCGCACCGGACGGCCAGTGCGTGAGTTTGTGTGCTTGTTCGACTTAGTGCCGATATTATGGTTTGCAAAGTTGCGCCCGGAGGTGACACTTGTGAGTTCCTTTTTTAAATTCCACGATAATTCCATGTTTGAATGAAATAATTGAAAATTCGAATAACTGAATTTTAAACTCATATATGGACACATTTACGATTTTATTTTGGATTTCGAACAAATGTTTTTTTCTGTGAATTCTTCTTTTGTGGTTTAAATTGGTTCTCTTGATATGCAGTGGGAAATATTGATGAGGATGATGTTGACCGATAAGGCCAACTTCATTCATCCATTTGATTTTTCATTCAAATCATTGCTCGTTTTATAGCTGTACTTACACTGCATTGCAATTATTTAATATTTCCTTGATTTATCTTTGGTATTAATTGTTTTGTGTCATGTAACGAAAACAAAACATTTATTTGAAATTTAATTAAAATTTATACATATCTAAATTGAATAAGAAAAAGGGATGAAGATTTCATAAAACTTACAGAAAATTGGTTTAAAAGATTACCTATATTACATAATATTTAATTTAAAAAATTCTTATATTCTTTTTTACGCAGATGATACGAAGATTGTTTCTGTTGTAAAATCTCTGGCTGACTGCTTAAGCCTACAACAAGATTTAAGTTATGTATGTAGCTATTGCGAGTCAAATCATTAAAAAAAATTAAAAGTACAGAAATGCAATGTAATCACCTTTTCTAGAAAACGTGAACCAATAGGTAATATACAGCTATAAATAAATAACGAAATTCCTAAAAGAGTTTCCTTTGTAAAAGATTTGTGTGTTTATTTAGACTCGAAATTATCTTTTAATTCGCATGTAGAGTTTATCATCAAAAAGGCTTATCGTATGTTAGGATTCATCATAAGGGTCTCATGAGAATTTTGTATTTTCACAACATAAATAATCTTGTATAAATCGCTTGTATTACCAATCCTAGAATATTGCTCAGTTGTCTCCCAATATAAAAAAAAATATTAAGAAGATAGAAAGCACAAATAAAAAGAAGAAAGAAAGTAGAAGTTAGAGAGGGTTCTGATTTAAAAACACAGAATCTACAACAGCTGTTCAATCGCTGCCTTGAACGCGATCAGATATTGTTATATAAAATCATCAATTATCACATACACTCCTCATTGTTATATTCATAATTCACCCTTACCCTTACCTCCTTTTACTAACAGCACTGGCAAGTGCTAGCCTGAGATACAGGTTTACTTAAACCTAGTTCAGGAAGACGCTACAAAATACAAATAAATTAGATATTAGGTATATTTCACTGGCGTGTCAAAATAACTTTTAATTTGCATCAAGATTATTTTTATTTAGGTTTTAATTATAACTTTTTGTCCTTCATTCTCAATAGAATATTAATAAAAACAAAAATTGTAAAAACTTATTGTAATTTTTACCAACAAACTATTTCTATTCTATTATTATTACATAATATTAATTTGCATTGCCCGCTGATCAGCTTGCGGATCAGGAAATTTTATTACATCCCCAGCACAAAAACCAAGTATAGTGGTAACACCTTGTAACTTCAGCGTACAATAAATATTTTCAAGTAATTGACCAGTTTTGCTGCTCATTCAATACTTACAAAAGAGGGCTAGAGAAATGGCATGCGACATATGTTTATTGTAGGATGTCTTTATAGTGCAATTTTTTTATTTTCTCTTATTTTTTTTCTATATATTAGTATATTTTTTTAATGCGAGTGTGTTTTAGTATGTTCTTAATGTGATTGTGATATTTTTTTCTTTCTTGTTATTTGTAAATTTAAAATTCATTTTTAGCGAAACTGTAGGTATTTGTGTAATGTAATTGTGGACACAGTTTTATTTTTTGTATTATGTTTGTTAATTTATTTGTATACATGTATATTAAATATAACTTAAAAATAAATCAATAAAATAAAATTTGCATAGGTACGTTAATAATAAACATAGCGAAAACAAAATTAAGTTATAAATAGCAACAACAGTGTGATCAACATTCGCCGTTCTTCATAAAAAGCTTAGGAATTTTTCTAAAGTAATTTTTAAAGTTATTTTAATCTAAGTTACTATAAATATCAAGAGAATTACTGCAGTAATTGGTAGCGACTTATGAGCTGCATTTCCTGGAGCATCTTTGACATAAACTAAGTTTTTACTGAGTTAAGTTACAAGTTCCCGCGTAAATGCCAAGCACAATTATATGCATTATTTCAAAATTACAATCCATTTTAAATAAAATTTCCATATCTTATCTGTGATAATTGAGAAACAGAAATCTCGACTTGGTGAAATGTTGGTCTATCTCTATGACAATTAGGACATAGGTAATAATGGAGAAATCACTATGTAACTTTTTTAGATATATCTTTATTCTGAACTAATAATGTCCTCTTAGCTGATTTCGGCTATGGCGTCCATCTATACAGGGTTAGTTTTTGGTCACCGTCCAAATTTTAAAATAAAGAAGTAAACATCATTCAAAGGTTGTGTTTTAAAAAATATTATCGTCTAATTGTAATTTTGTTAATTTTAAATGGTCCTTAAAAATACATGGATCGTTGTTCGTATACGAAATTTAACGACTTCAAGGTCAAGGACGCCGGACTTCGCGACACGCGAGCTGGATGCCACGAGGTGACCAAGAAATATGTTTATAACATGGGACAAAGTAATTGTATCTAATTATTGATTTTGTTTTTTTTTATTCCATAAATCGAAAATATTATTAATTGCGAACCAAACCTGAAAATTTGTCCGGTGACCTAAAACTAACCCTTTATAGACGAGCCATCTGCGCATGACATATTATAATGCACAAGTGTGCACGCAGACACAAGTGCACTCACATTCCCTTATTCTCATATTCCAATGGCAGTCCGACACGGCCGTTGAGAAATCAGGCGCAGGACGGATGGCTTAACGTGCTCTCCGACCACTAAATAAAAATTGGTGAAAACTATTGTACATCATAATAATTCATTAATAAAACGCGAATATTGTGTACACATTGCAATAAAACAATTCTAATGGATTTTATCGCGGTGCGCCCTTGAGCATAGTTGCTGTAAAACTTCTGAATCGGCTGGTAAATTAATTAAACTTACAACGAATATTGGTTTCAGTGATATGGGTATCATTAATAGTTTTGAGAAATAATACATTTTCAAAAAACGCATATACAACTTTGTCGTTCATACAAACGCTATGACAAAAAGAAGAAAGAAAGAAAGAAAGAATGTATTTATTCGCACAATCACACTAGTTAACAATTTACATAATGTTTTAAATGGTTGCGAATCGGTCTCAAGCTCGGCATTTGCTGACATTACCGGTCCGGTGCATTTGCTGGCAGTACCGGTCTTCTGCTTATTATACAGTTATTTTATTTTCTAGTAAAAAATGCTGCAGAAACACCTTTACCTTTCGCTGGCACGGAACCCTCGGTGTGCGACTCTGACACACAAAACAATATAATTTTAATTTGCAAATCAAAACCTTTGGTAATATTTTACAGATTACACCTCGAAGCATCATCACTACATAGTATAAAACGAAGGGGAACAATATAACGAGCGACTAAAAAAAATTGTGACTGATGATGAGATACTGTTTCGATAACTCGAGCGGAATGAAAATGAGTAAGCGAAAAATTAACTAAACTAGCGACGAATATTGGCAAATAATAAAATTCAGAACCAGCTTACAAAAAGTGTGCTGTAATGAATCCACTTCAGCGTTTAAAATTCTAGCTGTGCGACTAATTTACTAAGCGAGCGAATACAAAAAGGGCTAATCTATATCTATACTAATATTATAAACAGGAAAGATTTGTTTGTGTGTGTGTGTGTGTTAAAGATTAATAAGACATCTTTCAAAAAGTGTAGGTACTCTGCTCATTATAGTATTTGTCAAATAGGTTTTTCAATTAAAACACTTTGTTTGAGATAAAGCGCAGCTTAGTATAAATAAATAGTTCAGCAAATATTGAAAAAAATGCAGGACTTAATGTTGAAACTCAAAGTTAAATTTGGTGGCTCAAATATTATGAAGTTTCTCATTTTGTATTGTAGCTTCACATTTTCATTTTGTATTGTAAATTAATGTTTGTGAATTGCTGTTCTGTACATTTCTCGTCGCTCGCAGTCAGTCGCTCACTTAGTGATTCTGTACGCTAAATTCATTATTTTTGACACTTAAAATTTTAATTTACAGTCACTCGTTTAAATACTACTGCTTAGCTTTCCGCCGTCTGTGTGTCTGCATGATCTTGATTTGTAGATATTTAAAATTACGCAACAGATTTTGATGGGGTTTTTTTATTAGATACCCAGTTCAAGAGGAAGGTTTATATTATGTTTATTAACACTGAATTTAACGCGTGCGAAGCCGCGAGCAAAAGCTATAGTTTATATATTATGCTGATTTTACGTTTTTCTGCGCAGTGTCGTTGGTGGAAGACATTGCACAGAGTAACGTATAGTCGATAGAGCGAAAGCATTATTTTTAGTGGAGCCTAGTTTGGTTATGAAATCAATAATAAAATCAGGTATTTTTGTTCCTAGCAATAATGGAGACAAAAAAACTAACTCACTACCTAAGTATCTATATATATAAAACTCAAACGTGACATAGCCATCTATCAACGCACAGCCCAAACCACTGGACGGATCAAGCTGAAATTTGGCATCCAGGTAGATGTTACGACGTAGGATTTTTAGAAATTCAACCCCTAAGGGGGTGAAATAGGGTGTTGAAATTTATATGGATTTCTTAGAAATTACACGCGGGTCAAAACCGCGGGACACTGCTAGTATAATATAAGGCCAACCTGACCACGGGTGGGTTAGAGGGAACAAATTAAACTTAGGAGAATGTGTTTTATTGAGTTGGGGGACAAGTGAACATTTGAGTCGTTTTTTTAAATAGTATAAGGGAACAAACGAGCAATCGGAGCCATTTTCATGGCTAGCGACACCCAAAGACATAGGCACCCATTGGCACAGAGGTTACAAAAGGTGCGTTGCCCTATTTCCTCCTCCACCGCCCCATGGGCCACCGGCTATATGTAACACACCGCACGAAACGCGTCAGAACAGCTGTCACTTCACGCCGATTTCGTATAACCGAGAGGTACCTCCCCGGTCGTGCCGGCCCAATTTGGCTACATGCATGCATGCAGTGTGGCACCTCTTACTAAACTGGGCTCCCAACCTAAACCTTGATTCTTCTCCCAACTATCACTCAATGACATCCAAAGCTGAATATGGCTTCTCTCCGCTTCCACAGCATGAGATCAGCTCAAGGTATAATTTTGGTAAGAGGAAAAGTGACAATTGTGCCGTCGCGTTTTGTGCGGTTTGTAAGTAGCCGGTGGCTCATGGAGGTGAGAGGAGAAAGGAGGCAGCACATCTGTATAGTCTCTGTGCAGAGGTCTTTGGGCGGTGGTAGTCATGAAAATGGCTCCGACTGCTCGATTACACCCCTATACCATAAAAAAATAAATATACCATAAATAGTTACTATATTAATATTTGTGGTATAATATATACCAATAATAATATTTGTGGAATAATGAAACCTTAGTCTTAGCCCATACTTTTTTTTTAGTAACGCACGCAATACCTTTACGTACGCTACCCAGGAGCCCGGGAGGCTCAACCGGGTACAGTGTCGGGCTCGACAACTGGGTTGCCCCTACCGACTAAACCCCTGCGGATGCCTTCAGCCGCTATAATTGGAGAGCCCCGGATCTAAAAGTAATAGGGCGCCTCAAGCGACAGGCTGGCCTCGGTGAATAGGCCAGACTCCTCCTCCTTGGGTACAGTCTGGCTGCCTTTGAACAGTCCCTACTCCACGTCGGAACCGTACAATGGTGTCAGGTTCCCTTCCTAACCCCTGGTCCCAATGCTACAAAGGAGCACACCACGCCGGTCGTCATAATTCACGTCGCCATCTGCTGATTCAGAGGGACGGGTGAAGGACCTCCGGCATTGGCTGGTCCCATCTGCTGGGGACGGACCAACCATTAAACAGCCGCGGAGGACAGGGAGGACGGCAATGACACACCGCATCTCCTCTTCCTCTGCGGCCCCACCGCCAACGCATCAGACGGTGCGCCCCCGTTCGGTAGCGGGAGATAGGGTGTACGGCAACGACACACCGAGACACCTCTCCTCCCGCGACCCCTCCTCCATGGACGCAGACAGAGTGTGCCTTGGTGAAGCCCACTCGGAACGTCCCCACCTGGGATCCCTCTTGGCTTCACCGTGGTTGTGCAAGCCACGGTTACTAAGCCCCCTCACCACGACAATGTGGAGATCCGTCACGGGAGTCTTACAAAGTACCTGTCTTAAATTAGTAGTCAAGCATATATTTAATAACTAAGAGACATGTTATATTTTTTATTACGTACATAATCTTATCATATTAAACACAAACATCACTGTCGTAGGCGGGATTCAAACCCGCAACCGCTGGCGTAACACGCGCATGCCACGTTACCAACAAACGGCCACCGGAAACTCACCTGCCACACGGAACGCATTACCGTCACTTCACGGGTCAGCGGGAAGTACTTCCCCGGTCGTGTCTGATTCGTCAGCAATGAATGGTACCTGTCACTACTGTCTCGCTCTCAACTCGCATTTCAAAGATTATTTTTATCGTACCTTGTTACAACTTGTGAGGTAAGTTATGTAAGTTAATTAAAATTTCGCGATAAATATTTTATACTGCGCTTGTTATGTAAAGAAGGATACATTCACGGCCGTTTTTAAAAATGTGGGGGTTAAAGTTTAAAATTACAGTGATATTGTAATAACTACTTTGAATTGACATAATATAAACTTCATGGTTATTTTTCAGTGAAACTTCATGGTTATTTTTCAATGAAACTTAATGCACTGAGAAGGTACCCATGGTAGCTATACTTTTAAAAACTGTGCAATATTCTATTATCGTTCAATGGTATAAAATATGGCATTTTTTATCGACAAATTGCTGTTTGAATTCGTTTTTGCTCTCACGGTTGTAAATATGTCATAAAAAATTTGTAACTTCTAAACTATCTCACTGGGAGCAAAGAAGTGTAGTATTAAATTGTAGAAAACATTCTCTTCTATCGTTTTAAAATAAAAAATAAGCAGTTTAGTGTGCTAGATTTTTCATAAAAAGCCAATTGTTAAAAAATTACACAAAAAATTCAAAATTTTTTAGATTTAAATATTTTTTTTAATTTCTTTTTTCATAATAATTAAAACATAATGGATGTGTTATTATTGTCTACACGTTAGGCTATCGAATGAGTTCTTTTTTATAAATATACGACATTAACACGAGTAGTGGTGGTCGAATTAGTACGAAAGCCCGGTTTTGGTAACTAAAAAAACAAAATGGCGGCCAATTTACAACCGTGAGAGCAAAAACGAATTCGAACAGCAATTTGTCGATAAAAAATGCCATATTTTATACCATTAAAGTCTCCGACACCGGTAGCGAAACACATTGTATATTACTATAATCAAAGTGATTTGTTATTGTTTGCATTTTCACATTTTCAGTTTATCCCAGTAAGGCCCGAAGTAAATAAATATACAACTTTTTGCTTCATTCACAAATACTTAGTTTATTTAATTTTACAGGCATTTAAACTTTCGAAAAATGTCGAATCCCAGTAACGGTCACGTGATCGCCTGTGACGTCATTACTCAACACGCTCAGTACGCACGCAGTCATGCGTTTTTTTTCATGGTATAATGGGGCAAACGAGCAGTCGGCCAATAGACATCCGTATAGAAACTATACAGACGCGCTGTCCTCCTTTCTCCTCCCGCCTCCATAGGCCACCGGCTACTTACACACCGCACGACACGCGACAACATACCTGTCACTTCACGCCGGTCTCGTGTAAGCAGTAAGCGAGAAGTACCTCACCAGTCGTGTCAGTGCAATTCGGCAGCATGCAAGCATACAGTGCGGCACTACCTCTTACTAAAACATATTCATTTGGATAAGGATTAATACTTATACAGGGTTATTTTTTGATCACCGGCTAAATTTTCAGGTTTGATCATTCGATTTATGAAATAAAAAATAATAAAAACAGTTAAAATTACTTTGTCCCTTGTTATAAACATATTTCTTGGTCACCGCCTGGCATTTAACCTGCGAGTGTCGCTCGGCTGGCGTCACTGACCTTGAAGTCGATACATTTCGTGTATGAACCACGATCGCTGCTGTATTTTTAATGACCATTTTAAATCGATTTTTATTTAACAAAATATTACAAATAGACGATAAAATTTAAAACACACCCTTGGAATGATGTTTACTTCCTTATTTTAAAATTTTGCTGGTGACCAAAAAATAACCCTGTATACCGGGTGTTCCAGACCACCCGTCCAGGCTGATTATTTCGAAAAGTATATTTTTTTTTTATCGGAGATTATTTTTGTTTTTGTTTTGCTTTTGAACTAATTCTGTTTTGTTATTGTTTTTATTCATGGTTCTAGTTTTGTTTTTGTTTTTATTTTTGTTTTTGACTTTGATTTTTGTCAAAATCAAAGAAAATCGTTATTTGTCGATTGCAGCGCCATCTATGGCGAATAAAAAAAAATGTTTCAGACAAAATGTTTGTCTTTTTTCATGACGAATCCGAATCTGCAAAAAAAAATACGGGTTTCCATTTGAATTTTTAAAGTTGCACCCCCTACCCCTAACAGGGGGTTAGGGGAGAGGGGTGTTTTTGGTATGATTTGATAGAGTTTCAAAAAATATTTGACACGTATTTTTTTGTTTTGATTTTTTTTTGAAACTTTTCGAAATAATCAGCCTGGACGGGTGGTCTGGAACACCCGGTATAGCATAATTATAAATTTTGAATTTGCTAGTACATTATTCAACTCACAGTTTTTGAGTTTATCGCGTTCAAACAGACAGAAACACGCAGCCGGACGACTTATTTATATCATATGTATAAGATTACTTCTTAAAAATTACTTACATGATTTTAAATTCGTAAAAATTGAACGCGATAAGCTCAAAAACTACCAAACGGATTTTTATATAGTTTTCAACAATAGGAGATAGGATAGATAGAAGTGATTTTTGAGGAACTTTTAGGTATATGTATAAATTACTATGCTTTTATGTATATTAGCAGAAATACGGCGTTAAATGAAGAGTAGAGATTGAAGAAGTCGCAAAAAATCTCGCCAACTGGGAGCTTTGCACGCAAACGCCGCGTAAACTAGCAAAGATATAGTGTACTAGCATTGTATACTATATACTTGTTAGTAAATTCAAGTAGCAAGCGAATTCAAAATATATAATAATGCTACAAAAATGTCCGCGATAACATATCTCTATCTCTTAAAGTTCACTTACAACAGCCACATTCATATTCAAATTTTTATTTAAAAATTACAGTATTTTCAAAGTAGTTTTCTTTCGTTCAGTGTTAATCCTTATCCAAATGAATATGTTAGTTAGCTTAGGCACTTAATGCAGATTAAAATTGCCGTTTACTCTATATATAAATCAGATGAATAGTTTTTGAGATATCGTCGTTAGAAGTAATTATTATGGGCTCGCGACTGCGAGCGTCCTAAGCGTGTTGAGTTGTGACGTCACATCGTCGCGGGCAGCCCGCGTCGCACGGTACAACCTGTTTTACTTATAATTCGGAAACTAATTGATGTATCGAAATAATTTTTTCACTTGTATTTTTTATTTTTGACAGAGAATATGGAAAACTATTTATCAAAATTAGGTAACATTCTCCATTACTGAATTTCGTAGGAACGAGAGATCTTCCCCCTGGAAAAAGTATTCTAGATCTTGACCAGGCTTAGTATCTATACATGACAAAAAGTTTCATTCGAATCCATCCAGTTGTTTCGGAGATTAGCCTGGACAAACAGACAAACAGACAGAGAAAAAAAAATCATTGAAGTGTTCTAATACGATTTTAACATCGCCATCAATTCGTTTTTCGTGAATATATTCAATGACACACGGATTTTACTGTTTTGTTAAATACATGGATATTAATTGTATCATATTTAAAGTATTGTAACGCTGCTGCAAACTTCTCTTGGGGCGTAGCTTACTCTTGCAGCGGCATCACCTATATCACTAGACTACTACTGCCTAATCTAGAGCTCTGCCATCTGGCTGACCAATGGTATCAAATAAAAAGATTATGTAATTATATATTTTATATTCATCACCAATACATTGCAAGCAATAAAGAATAGGGCCTAGCTAAATTTAATTCGTTCATTATGTAATTATTGCATCTTATTACTTATACGGTTCGCGCCCGGAAGCGCGACCCGGAATGAAAAAATCTTACGTTGTCAAAAAAAGACATTCTTTTTTCCTAAGTTTAAACAGATATGTTTTTAATAAAAACATATCAATTGTATAGGTTTCATCATTCATTCTCTCAAAGAGTTTATATTCCTATGCTATACATTACAGTATGCAATCAAATTGTATCATAAATGTGTAAAATTTCATTAAATTCCCGATAGTTATAGTGTCTAATAGACACACACAGAGAGAACAAAATTGGAAGATACATTGAAGATGTATCTTGCTCACGCTCACATTCTATTAGAATCCGCCTTCTCGGTATCCTCTATACTCAGGTTCGTGAAACTCTTGCTGGCCTGTAATCCTGTTCTTCACAATATTGCACCATCTGGTTCTGTCATTGGGATCGTGAGAGCGTCATGCAGCTGATGCGTCATGAATGACAGCGAAATTGGTCAGACCATCGTGGAAATACGACCTCTTGGACGCTTGTCGTTATTAGGATAGGATTAGTTAGTTATTTATCATATCCATTTTCAAGTTTTTCTTCAAATACTTCAATTCATTATCTCTGCAAGCAGAATTAATCAATCGATAATCTATTATTTAGGTAAATGCTCCTTTAATGCTGAAGGTGTTACAAACATTTTATAACCTGACAAAGTCTTGGATACTTCTTGTAAGCCTACCAACAATGTTCATGATGACCGGGGCTTTTGCGGTTTCACCCGCGTTGCCCGCATACTCTGCTAATATTAACGAGTTTTGCCTATTGTAATATTTTTTAAGTTTTTAGTAAATTGTAATGAAATTTGTAAGTCCCGCGCTGTCGGTGCCGAACCAGCTGTACTCGGGTTTATTGACCTCTTGCGTAGGTGCGCGATGCACTTATAACGCTCGGACGTAAAATTAAATTCATATTTATTTTTGTTTGAAAAATTAAAAATCAAAATTACCAACTTTTTTTTATGATATAGGGGGGCAAACGAGCAGTCACAGCCATTGTCATGACCACCTACACTCATAGACATCCGCATAGAAGTTACACAGATGCGCTACCCTCTTCTCTCACCTTCATGGGTCACCGGCCACTCACACATCGCACGAAACGCGACAACAGAGCTGTCACTTTACCACGGTCACTTGTAAGCGAGAGGTACCTCCCCTGTCGTGCCGGCCCAATTCAGCTGCATCAAGCATACAGTGTGGCACTACCTCTTACAAAAGAACAAACACTTTGAACAAATGTTGTTATGGTGCTAGCAATGTATTTGATTTGATATTTATACCTGAGAGTTTGGTGCTTTACAAATAACCCTATATAGATTGGAAAACTCATGTCCCTAGAAATTGTGCGGATATCTGTGGGCATAAGAAGTCATGATAACGCTGCGATTACTTGTCTGTGTCCTATACCTATTAAAAATTTGGTAATGACTAAGAAGAGTAACACACGTAAAACCGCGAGTCGCTACTAGTCTCGTACATAATTCAGATGTTTGTTTCAGCGCCTCCCCGCCGCAAGGACGAGCAGATGTCCACGCCCGAGGTGGCTGACTATGAAACGGCCCTGGACTCTGTTGGTGAGTTTTATATGTTATGATCTTTAGTAATACAGCCGAGCTCCCAGTCATGATAGCTCATAGAGCTCTTCTAGCTCAAGACCCGTGTCGGCCACTTTTTAGCAGCCGCGCGTGAGCTGCTCCCCTCCGTCAGAGGTGGGGAGAGGAGGACACCCGCTGTCCTCCTGGCCAAGATAATAATAGTTATTAAGTTAGTTATTAAGCAAGATAATACCCTATTAATATAAGTATATTAGTTATTAAGCAAGATAATAACCTATTAATCGCAATATTCCGGTTTGCCTCCTCCCAGATTAGCTGGGAAAGAAGGGGGGGTCTGCACCCCCATCGACCACAAATACAGAGGCTCGAGCTACCTTAGGGCACTCGCCTCTCATACAGATGAAGCTGCACTAGCCTTCAGGCCTTAGCGTAGATCTATCTAAAAAAAAAATGCAGCCGAATTGCGCAGACACAACTGGAGAGGTACCTCTCGCTTACACGACGCCGGCGACGTGGTGTGAGCCGGTGGCCCATGACGAGGGAGGAGGGCAACGGATGTTGCAACATGCACGCTGTATAGCCTCTGTGCGCGTGTCTAGGGCGTCGGTAGTCATGACAATGGCTGCAACTGCTCGTTTGTCTTCTTGTACTATAAAAAAAATAAAGAAAAACCAAAATAGAGACATATAAAAAACAACGCCTCACACTTGATAAAAGTTCCCTGAGCTCTCCGAAATATACCATTGATCTTTTTACCTATGGCAGAGGGGAATGCCTGGAAGTAGCCTCTCCGATGGGTTAAATACTCAAAGGTTTTGTTCGGAGTAATAATATGGCCGTATTTCACTCAGATATAATCTCTATGCGGATGTCTATGGTCGTCGGTCATGAAAATGGCTCTGCTTGCCCGTTGGCCCCTCTACTAAGAAGCCGGACTAAGAACTTCCTATATTAATTATAAATAATAACTGTGGACTTTACACACCACGTTAGTCTAGCCCCGTGCTAAGTACCGTAAGGACTTGTGTTACGGGTACTAGACAACGGAATATATTTAATATGTTTTATAGATTTTTAGATTTTTATTATATAAATGCATATGCACATACATAGATAAACATCCATGACCTAGGCGGGATTAGAATCCGCGACCCCTGGCGCAACATGCTCCGCTTATCCGAGCTCTGTACCACTGCGCCAACTTGGTCGTCGAAGTAAAGTCAGTAGAAATTATCTCCATTATGCAGTATATTATCCATTTTTTTCAACAAATTGTTTGTGTTACAAAGCACGTGAACATAGCTCGAGATCTGTAGATATCAATCTACGTCATAAAATCTGCTCTTACTTCTGAACGTTACAATTGTCACGTAGACACAAAATTTCACGAGTCATCTCTCACGTTAATTTTAACATAAACTGATATTGTTATATTTTTACTTTTATTGACAATGGTTGTTATAAAGCCTGTGAAACATGGAGATTTTTTTTACGGGCTTTGTCCCACTCGTTCCCACCGCTGCTACTCCTGTGTCGCCAGGATCGACAGCGGCACACACTTGACCCTTTCATATAATCGCAGGGAGCTCGAGGGAAAAGCTAAATCTGTCTTGGGACCCGCAACGAATTTAATCAGAAGAAAGAAGGAGTAG
>LUGF01047235.1:28628-40776 GCA_001625245.1 Calycopis cecrops
CGTTGTCGCGTTTTGTATGTTTTTTGACTGTCGATAATGACACGGAGGGTTCGGGCAAAGTTTAAAGATGGTTCTGGATACTCAAAAACAAAGCAACATTCTTGAGTCAGGACCAAGGTTCTATTGAGAACTCTGTAGTAAAATAAAGCGATACATATCCACAAATCAACGCTCCTCAGAGTGATACTGAGAGCCTTATAACAAACCACGCAATCTCGAAGAGCTCATTTATCACAAGAACTCATTTTCGAAGACAGAACAGCAAGCTGATGTGAAGGCTCTTAAGTTTAGAAACAAAATAACTTATTAATATGTTATATGAATTAGGAGTCAAATATAAAATTATTTTATCGTATAAAATATGCTTTCTAGTAAAGAAAGAATGGTTCAAATCTATCCAAATCTATCCAGTGGTTTTGGAGCCTGTTCTATACAAACAAACTCGTCTTAANNCCCCCCCCCCCCCGGACGTATTTACTGATTGCGGGTAAAGCAGGAAGATTAAGGTGTTAGCGTATGCAAGAGTTCAGTAAATAGGTACCAGTATCCTACTAATATTATAAATGAAATTTAGCACACACATAGACTGTAACTTGGATTAACACAGAGGATACTTTTCATCCCGAATAAATGTTCCTATGGAATGCCCTGGGATGATTTTATATTTTCCACGGCATGGAAATTTACGCGAGTGAAACTACGAGGCGCAGCTAGTAAATTAATAAAGAAGATAAATAATAATAAATAATCGATAGTTACCAATTGGCTTCGATTGCTCGTTTGTCCTTTTTCCCGTTTGTCCTACTATAAAAAATCTTATATCTCGTTCTTCGCAATTCTACAGATAGCGGAATAAACTTTAAAAAGCCCATTGTTGTAGGGAGCAATAGTGTAACGTCGTAAATATGTAAGCTGGCCATGAAATGTGTCCTGATATAAGTATTTTAAGTGCGGGTGTGAATCGAGTGGACTTGTTCATTCCCTCCACGTCCCAGCGCCACAATGTAGCGGCTCTAACGGCGTAGATAATAGAGACTTACTGCGCACTTTACTCGACCACACCTAAAGCAATAACTCACCGCAGTAGTTCCAGAAGTAAATTGCAGATCGATTTCAACTGGAGCGATACAAGTTCTTCTTAATTCCCTTCCACCATTACAATTCATGTTGTTTATGTGCCTTCATTTTTGTATAAGTATCATGATTATCGTTATCTATCCCTATCAAGCATTAGGAATCATTCAATAAAATTACAAAAATCTGCTTACGTAGTTTTTGTCATTTTTAACCGTCCGCAACACTCCCAGAACTGCTACGAGTATTACGTGGATATCATAGTCCTCCCTGGTGAACATACACGTAAAATTCATTATTTAATTATGCCGCGCCACCGGAGTAAATTTTTAAGCAGATATCCAGTTCAAAAGAAAAATTGCAGCAACTTCTGTCAGTGGCAGTTTTTCCCTAATTGGTGTCTAGATGACAGATTAAGGAAGGAGTAGCTGTGACGTAATTGACAGCCCAATTTAAGCGCGCAGTGGGTTTGTTGATGGATTCAGGGCGGACCTGAAACTCGCCAGCGCCCGTCCATTCTATATAATTGGCCCGTCTCACCGATGTACTAGCGAGAATAATTCCAGAAATTTTAATATAAAATAGAAAAATAAACCAAGTAAAAAGTTTTTAGAGCGAAGATGCACAATTATAAAAAATAGCACAAGAGCCATTAAACATAATTGGAATCTTTTGTTGGGACTGGGTTTCAGTCACGCGGAGAGCATTTATATTTTCTATTAAGTCGTATCTAACTACACCCTACTAACATTTAATGTTTCAATTAATTCGTACCTAAATTGTACCCGGTAGAGCCACCAGGGCTCCTAGGTAGCGTACATTAAGGTACTCCTCTGCGTTACCTAAAAAAAAGTGGTACAGAAGTCGGATAAACGGAGCATATTGCGCCAGGGGTTTCCGGTTCCGGGAATTCCGCCTTGATCATGGATGATATGTAATAAACATCTTATATATATAAAAAGCATTAAATATATTTGCGTTTTCTAGTACCTGTAACACAAGTCCTTACGGTACTTAACACCGGACAAGGCAAGATACTTTTTTTAATTATTATTATTATTATTATAGTTCCTATGTAGAGAAAAACCCGGATAGTTGCCTCGAGGGCATAGTTGCCTCAGTTTCAAATACTCTATGTTAGGCTTGTGGATAATATTAGTTTTTGATCATAATTAAAAGTGTCCCGCGCGGACCTAACTGCCGCTGACCTAAAGCCGTTAATGTAGACCCACATTTTTTATCTATGTGAGCAAAAATCTTCCGCGGCGTTAATATGAAGAGCGTCTGAATTATATTGATTGATTGACAGAAAAATTTTTACTAGGCACTGATTACGATTTGTTTCCATGTATGCATTTGGGTTTATATTGCACTATTTAATACGTTTTAATGTTAAATATTTTTTTATATTTTTTAATTTATAGATTAAATAAATTAATACAAGTTTATTTCTATTTGAAAAAAAATATAGACAGGTATCTATTCTCACGTGAGGCAAGCCATCAGGCAGTAGGCAACTATCCCCTTTTTTAAGAGGTCCAATAAAACAGGATTAATTAAAATGTATAATTTTAGCATTCAAAAAAATGGCTACGATGAGAGATCGATAAATACTTACTTACCACTTAGAATAAAAAATTTGCTAGCACACATTTTTAATTACACACACACAATTTAAGAGAATTTGTTAAATAAAGTGGGGCAACTATCCAGCTTTTACCCTAAATATCATTATTATGTTTTAAACTAGTTTCAAATATACACGCTATAAACATGCTGCTATATTCAATAACTTGTATATATGGAATATACAAGTTATTAAATACAGCAATATGAAAATGAATAATTCTATTTCTAATTTGTGTATAATAATTAGTAGCTAATTTGAGTTAACAAAGCCTAATTATGCTTCAATAACAAATATATTTCTAAACAGCCCGTAAATATATAGAGTTGATTAGATTAAAACTGTTTGCCAGAAATTTTAAACTACTTATTAAGACCGTTTAAAACTGCAGAGCTCGACGTGTAACATAGAAATTGGGAAGTAGTATTTAAATCTTTTATATTTCAACAGTGTTAATTTATATTTATACAGTAATTTACGTGTGTTTAACTGTGAGAGATTCTCAAGGGACAATAAACTAAAATGAAAAATGTTAATCCTATTTAAAATCTGTATTATACTTACTTCCTGTCTAAAATTATGTTCAGTGTAGGTAGGTTTATATTTCATATAAATAACAAATACTAGTTTTTGTCGTTGTTCTTTTACATTTAAAGTAAGCAAACAAAATAAAAACTATTACATTTTATTACTTTTTCCGGTATTTATTTTTACAGACATTGAATGTTTAATATATTTTACCTTTTTCTTGTCGTTTGGGATTAAGCCAAAACTTGGTTTGAAAGACACGTCTCTTCTTCCGCTATATATGAATTCACGAGAAGATATTTGAACCTATTTGTAGCCAAGAAAGCGTAAGAACACGATGAATTCACTGTAGAAATCCATGAAGATAAATTGGAAAGTATGTCCAAAAAAAGTATATTCGACTTCCAATTTGGGAAGCAAATAAATCATAAGTAAAAGGATATGTGTTAAATCTTTTTATATAATTTGTAATAGTTCCACACCCAACCGACCAAAATTTGTTCAAGGGTCCAGTTCTTGCATTTATTAGAAAGTTGCTGAAGCAATAATTGTGTACAAACTTTGTCTCAAAATGTTTAGTATTATGAACAGATTTTGAGAAAGAAGCCACCGAAGATATAGTGACATGGCCCGAATTTCAGGTTGAGATAGCGGAGAATGATAAACCGATTTAAATACATGGACCGCTGAAGATATAGTATAAACAGATTTTTAAATAGAAGTCTTTTTTGCGTGGGAGTTATACTTTATGAGAAGATCTCGATGACTCAAAACATTGTCATGTTTTAAATATTCCAGATCTGATTACACAAGAGAGAACAGAGTGAGAGTCTTTAAGTTTAAATAAGAGTTAACTTTTTAATAACAAGAATTAATTAATAATAAAAATTATGTTATAAAAGGTATACGGGCAATCGGAGTGTTTTAAAGACTACCATTTCTGACATTTGAGTAGAATTTCAGAATCGATCAAATTTGGCTTTATTCGTTCCAAGAAAATGTATTCTATCTTCCTCGAGAGAGACAGCGGAAAAAGAAGAGATAATACAATCTCAAAAAAACAATAATATAAATTGTCCTACCCAATAAAAATAAGTCTATTATATACTTATGTTTTCTCATAAGGTTTATAAGAAGTTGGTTTATCTTTGTGCTTCGAACGCACCATAACACCAACGTACTAGGTAGAAATTAAAACTAAAGGTTTAAGTTCAAAAAGTACTAGCAAGTCAAGCTGAAATTGTCCGTGCATGTAGCTCGTTAGTTTTGGCGCTTTGCCATGATTTGTAAGCGGAATTTGTAACCGCACTACCTGCGGTTAGCTCAACAAGCCGTGTATACCAAATTTTATGTCAAGTTCAGAATATACGAAAAATTTATATTAAATTAATTTTTCTAATTTTGAGTTTTGATGCTAATTATTATATACTCTCTAGTAGAAAGGCAAATCAAATCAACTGATGAAGTAAATAGTCTAGTAATTATTTCAAATTTACTAAGTATTTGTTAACGCTAAAGCAAGAAGTATTCACTTTGTCTAAGCATATAAGAAGCAGGAATATATTAACGTTGTCTATATGCCTTCGACACATAGGGCGACTACATTGTTTGCGGATGCTCTTAAACCTCTAGCGTCCATGATGAGCAGAACACAGACTGCATCAACGTCCTCCTCCCTACATTGTGTATAAAATATAGTCGCCTCTAATCAACATAGAATCGAGTGCATACCAACACAAGACTTACCTACTCCCTTTAATGTAACACACGAACATAGTTATATTTTGATTCTGAATATAACATCGTGTGTATATTTATTTGAAAGTGTCTAAAACAAAGACTATTATTATATTATTTTAGCAAGTAGGTACTTAAAGTATGCTCTTTATGTGTTTATAACATAATTTTTTCGTTTACGCTCTAATTAAAGATCCATCCTACGCCTTGTATGTTAATGTATGTAATAAGAAAATTAATATCAGAAGTAGATAAAAAACGAATAAATGTATTTCCACATTTCAAATCTCACATATCAATATCCGAAATTTTCGGGTAAGTAGGGATCGTTCAGTTATATAAAAACCTTAATTTATTCTTGAAATGGGTTCGTTCTGTTGGATGTTGATGACGGAGGGTTCTCGAACGTAATGTAGGTCTCATCATTGGAAATTGGGACGATCTTTACCGCGCTATTTGTCACACGGAAGGCTATTTTAGACGTGAATATGTAGTGATGTGATCTATGCTGTATTAATGTTGAGCGCGACGCGACTGCATGGTTTGATATTTTCGCTCTCAATTAATTACAATTACATTCTTATTTCTTATCTGAAGACTCTTGATGTCTTTCACGTATTCTGTTTCATAATTTATCCCAAACGCGCCTAAAGAACCATAAACTTAATAATGATAAAATATATACGTCAATAATAAACTGTAAAATAACTGCTTATTTTTATATTATTTTTCTTACAAAAACTATTCTTATTTTCGTCAACATATAAAGCTGACGGTACAAAATGGCCGTTCGTCGCATAAAATAAATCTTAAGGGTCTATCTTGTTTGCTACATAAAACAAATTAATCACGCTTAGATAAGTATGTCTCTAAAGGAGTATAATATGAGGTCGCAGGATCGTTCCCTCAGGGCTACACGCTGTAGCTCGGAGTCGCCTATAAAATTTTACGAGCATCCTGTATGAGCAATGTAGTTCTACTCCATGTCATTCGCTCTTCCATAGTTTGTAACGAGAATCAAATTATACTTGCTGATATGTTGTTTTGTTTTATTTAGCGGACCATTTAAAGATCGTAAAGAGAAACGTTACATTTATAACTAGATTTCACTACTCTCAGATCTGTCAAATGTGAATGTACAATAAACTTGAAATTATATTATTTATAAGCGGTGTGTAAAGCATTTTAAACTTTAAAATATGTTGTTGGCTTGGTTAGATTTCATACAAGATATGCCAATTTAATATAAAAATAGTTTATAGATATTATATAACCCCAACGTTTTCAGTTTTAAATGTACTCGAATCAAAAACAAATATACAACTTCTAGCTTTAAAGATTTATTATTTCGTTTACCTCATTGTATAAGCTAGATTGTCAGTTTTTTCCATAGATTAACAACGGAATTTTTAAATAGTATATTGTGCTCATAAATATGATAATATTGTAACAATTTTGTTTAAAAAATTGTCACAGAAATAGATTGTCATTTGTAATAATGTAAACTTATCAATTATCGCGAAAAATAACAGTTATCAAAAGCGAGTGAAACCGCAGGGCCAAGTAGTTCTTACACAATACCCTTCCCTGGCAGTCGGGTAAAAAATGAAACCCATTACAATAATATTTTCTTGTAACATTTTCTTAACATTGAACCATATCTCACATCAACTATTTTACTAGGTGTTCAAAATAAAGGTCAATTTAATATTAAGCAGGTTGTTCTAGACTTTGTGTTCAGTCTCTACGACAATCGTCTGCGAGACCTTCGGTAATTTAGAATATTGATCCGGCTAGACAGGACTTAAGCTTTTTCCCGTCTCTACCACGTCGTTTTTTATAACAAAACTTTTAGTATTTTATTTTGGAAAGGTTTAACAATGTATTAATTTATTAAATATACATATTATGTACTTTAAGAAAGAGTTAGTGATCATATTAAATACCTATTCAATATCAAAAAGTCAAACTACATGTCCTGTATTTAGTAAATTTTTTTTTTTGATTGCCAGTTAAATGACATATTATTTAAAATCTGTTATGTGTTCCAAATATTTCATGTACTTAAGGTTTACCACAGTCTACTTATATATTTATATAAAATCTCACCACAGTTTGGATACAAGCCAATCCTTATGATAATTTTGAAGCCTCAGATTGCGCGTTACATTTTTTATTTTAGCACAAATATACATTTTTGATCTTTTTTATTGTTTAAGAAATAATCTACAAGCATCTGGATACACGGCTACCGAAACCTCCAATAGAGGCTATAAAATATCTGTATTCAAATTTCAAATTCGAAAACAGAGCAGTGACGTCATAAAAAACACAGCAGCAGCGCAATACATACCGTGGCAATACGTAATTAAATTTGACACTTATCATCCCATATACATACCGGCGTAAAGTGACAACTGTCGCGTTTGGTGCGGTGCGTTTGTAACTGGTGGGCCACGAACTACTGCGTGCGTAATGTACATACTAAATCGCTTTAAAGTGACAGTTTTACTACGCATTTCGTGTGGTTTGTGAGTTTCTTATGGCCCATTCGGGGAATGGAGAGAAGACGGACAATGTTTAATTTAAACAATTATTGTTTGGATGTCTGTGTACTAGCGTCGTCTGTCTTCAAAGACTCCGTCAGCGCGAATGCTCGCTTACAGGCAGTGGGATTGTAAAAATCAGATCAGATCGAGACAGTGAATCATCAAAAGACTGACTGCTCATTTGACCTTTTATATAGTATAAAGTATAAATGAATGTATTTAGTGACTATCAATTGCCATTAAACCTCAAACAGCTATGTAGACTTATCGCCGTGATTGCAGTAGCCTAATAGATTTTAGGTTCTTGTACCAACCCTCACAAACTCCACGAAACCCGACAGCATAGCTGTAAATTTACTCCTGTAATACCTCCTCGTGCCTCCCCGATTGCGAGACCGAACAATAAACTGGCCGCTACAAGTGCTCGGCAGTTCCTCTTTTATTATACACCATACTTCATTTAATTTCACTCACTAAACTAATTATGAATATTCAATTTATATACCATCATGCCAAAGGTACCAAATTAATTGATGATTGATTAAATTACTCTATTAAACATTTTGATTTCAAACAGTAATTATATGTATTCATATTCGACAATTCAAGTCATAGAAGCAGTAAATATTCATTCATTCATGTTATAGTAAAGTTTTGTGTCTCAGCTTCATTTTGATTTATCTGAAAAGAGGTAGTGCCACATTGCATGCATGCATGCATAATACCTGAGAGGTGAGAGGTACCTTACCTCTCGCTTACGCGACCTCCGCGTAGAGTGATATCTGTACTGTTGCATTTCGTGCGGTGTGTAAGTAGCCGGTGGCCAATGAAGGTAAGAGGAAGGAGGGCAACGCATCTGTTTATGCTTCTGAGCGTCGGTAATCATGAAATTGGCTCCGATTGCTCGTTTGCCCCATTTAAAAATGCTAAGTGCTTTTCACACTCGGCGAAACAGAGATTTGCCTCAAAGCCTTGATGCCAAGTTAACTTCTAAGTATGTTTAATGTTTGAGAGCCTTACAAGTTTCAAATAGTTAGTTTCAGGATTTCCTTAGCGTGTAATAGCTCTTTTAAAAGAGCAACAAAATACAGTCTCTACTTTAGCTATTGCATCAGAACTGAACTAGCATGTGAGGAGTTTATGATCGAGTGTTCAATTACTGCGACTGTTAACTCTTATCAGTATTTAATTTTTGATTTATACTTACACTGTAGTACTCTGTATCTGGGATATGAAAAAAATAACAATTACCAAAATATTGATAGCAATAAAATGTTATAATTTTTGATACAATTTGGTTTTCTTCGTTGAGCAACGTTTAGAGACATCTAGTGGTAAAGTTTGTGCTGATACATCTATGTCTTATTATTTTACTAGCTGTGCCCCGCGGTTTCACCCGCACTTAATTTCTAAAAAACCGTTATAATTTTCAACACCCTATTTCACCCCCTTAGGCTATACCTACGTCATAATATCTACCTGCATGCAAAATTTCAGCCCGATCCGTCCAGTGGTTTGGGCTGTGCGTTGATAGATGGCTATGTCACCTTTGAGTTTTGTATATATAGATAAGTTTTGTTACATAATAATTTGGCGTAAGGCGTATTGTATATTCGACAATATGCATATCTGTAAGGAGCGTATAGTTTGACACTCGATTCTCTCTACCCCCTCTAAGGAACTGACGTGCATACGTGCTGAAGGGCTGTATCAAGTTGTACAGCCCACGATCACCTTAACATACCTATGGGAGATATGCACGTCTTCCGTGCATATGGCGAATTATTCCATACGTTGTAGGATTTATATACGTACGATTCAATTCTAGATAACCGTAACTCGTATTGTAGCTTTGAATGGGCGTAACTAATGGATTTACACACGTGAGGCAAGTCAACTCGACCCCAAGTGTGCTGTTCTGATGTTATGTATTGTTATTATACGTTCGTATCATTTTATTGCGATCATGAGAACGATATATTGTGTTTAATGATTTATGTAAGGTATTCCAACCTTTAAATTAATAGCGTAAATATGTTCGCACATTATAATTATAGTAGAGGTATCCCCCTGCACGTGTTTTATCATATGATAACTGTTTCAGATGCACTACAGTAAGGCTTAGTGTCTTACTATAAACAATATTCACCACATTAGCAAGCCCTATTACACAATTTTACTATATACGTTCGATGTGCTTTTAAAGTGAGCTTAGAATTTCTATGAAGTACAATTTGTTCTTCACTTAAAAGGCATAAAGAAAGTGTGTCGCGAAGACGCCTTTAGATAAAATACATTTGTCTGGATCGAGGATCTTTCTAATGGCGTCTCGCGGAACATGTTCCCACTCAGCGGCAATCGCATTTGCCAGCTCCCTGGTGTCTAGTGGAGTTTCTGATGTGTTTACGTATTGTTGACATAAGAGCATTGGGTAGTGAGGATTAACCCCTGGTTTAAACTAAATTTTTTAGTTACCTACTAAACTTAAAGCGAGACCTGTAATCCTATATGTATAATTTACAATATAACTTATGTATATGCCTTGTTACACTCTACAATCTCTAGGTTTTCATGTGTAGATGTTAAGTGCAGCATTAATTACTCAAATCAGCAATGCTACGACAACGTAATATCTGGTATCGTAGTATCTATCACACCACGAGCCGATTTGAATACTATGTGCCTCTAGTAGACCGGACAGTGGGCCACTGTCCGGTCGAGGTGGGAGGAGAAAGGAGGGCAGCGCATCCTGTATAAACTCTATGCTGATTTCTATGCGCCTCGGTAGTCATTAAAATGGTTACTACTGCTCGTTTGCCTTCTATACCATAAAAAAACGATCTTTTAAAAACGGTTATAGCGTGGCGGTAGTCATGTGATGTCTTTGACTACTCGTTTGCCCCCTATTCATTATTTCATTATTTAAAATAGAAAGCTTCTCGATTCTCTAACATGACCACCGTAACTGAAGAGGCGTTTACTTTGCAAACCTTTATTTAAAAAAGCTCAACTTCAAGAATCAATTTTATTATTATATTAATTTATTAAGGATTAGTGATAAGCCGTTTCATTATATATTCTATACAAGTTTTACTTTTATGTATCAATTACGCAAGCAAGATATAAAGATATCTTTTATCTAACTTTAGACCTTTTTGGATATCGTTTAAGAATATTATTATAAAGCAAAAATCTTTTTCAAAGCCCATCATCATTATGATTTTATATTTTCACTATATTTGCCAATAACTTTATCTTCATAGATTGTTAAGCGACGGAGAGGGAGTTTTTTTTTGTTTTGCAAGGAAACTCTTTATTTACGCACTCCCGGTCTTGTGTGAGATCCGATGGACATGTGGGACTCGCGGCTAAGCCGAATACTACTAAGACCCCACAAGTGCGGTCGCCCGCCTATTTTGAGGTGCCCCGGATCTGTCAGCAGTAGGGCAAGAGAGGGAGCTACTCTTAGGTACCCACCACGGTTTGAAGTGACAGCTAAGCTGTCGCGTTTTGTGTGCTTTTTGATTGTCGTCGATAATGTACCGGCAGAGTGTGGCGCAATTGACAGTCCAATTTAAGCGCGCAGTGGTTTTGATGATGGATTCAGGGTGGACTTGAAACTCGCCGGCGCTCGTCCATTCTATATAATTGTCCCGTCTCACTGATGTACTAACGATCATAATGATAAGACTTGGTTTCGGTCATGCGCATTGCATTTATATTTATAACTAGCTGTGCCCCGCGGCTTCACCCGCGTTCAATTTCTAAGAAATCCATATAAACTTCAACACCCTATTTCACCCCCTTAGGGGTTGAATTTCTTAAAATCCTTTCTTAGCTGATGCCTACGTCGTAACATCTACCTGGATGCCAAATTTCAGCTTGATCCGTCTAGTGGTTTGGCCTGTGCGATGATAGATGGCTATGAGTTTTATATATATAGATTAAGTAATAGCTAACGACATCCTACTAACATTTAATATTTTGCAAAACTGCAAATCACTTTGATGAGTCATAAATAATTATAATATGTTTTATACATGTTAATCAGTTACAATATTCTGAACGTCTATACAATTTATTTTCGATATATAATGTTTTCTAATGACTCTTTGCAGTGGCGTAACTATGCCACTCGAGGCCCGTGGTAAACTGGCCCCATCCGATGAATTTTGAACACAAAGAACCTTTTTTTTTGTTGAGATTCTCCTCTGGCTGGCCCCTTCCGGCCTGGGGCCCATGGCGTTTTGCCTACTTGCCACCCTGTATTTACGCCACTGCTACTTTGTAGAGTTAAGCTGGTGATACTCTCCTTCACATAATACTGCCTGTAGCCCACTACTGAGCCGAGAAAGACTGAACAATGATGATGGCTGAACATCAAGTAAATTCGTTAATGTTCGCTAACAGTCGGAGTCTACTAGAGACCAAGCCATAGACACGTGTAATTACAGTATTTTAAACAAGCTGTCCTCAGGTACTCTTACCCCCAATGGGCTACTAATATCATGCTTTACATTACGTGTTTCCGTTCCGGCATGCCTGTAGTATAGTGGGATCGCGTTAGTGAAGGGTACCTCCCCGGTGGGGCCGTCCCAATTCTATTGCACTAACCCTTACTCCTTTAATCATA
>LUGF01047235.1:43424-56767 GCA_001625245.1 Calycopis cecrops
CCCGTATTTACGCCACTGCTACTTTGTAGAGTTGAGCTGGTGATACTCTACTTCACATGATACTGCCTTGAGCCCACTCCTGAGCCGACCAAGACTGATGAACAAAGATGATGGCTGAACATCAAGTAAATTCGTTAATGTTCGCTAACAGTCGGAGTCTTTTAGAGACCATCCCATAGACACGTATAATTACAGTATTTTAAACAAGTTGTCGTCCGGCACTCTTACCCCCAATGGGCCACTATCTACCCCGCCATCACATTACGTGCGACTTCAGTTTCATGCATACCTGTACTATGCAACGGAATCGTGTGAGTGCGGGATACCTCCCCCGGTGGGGCCGTCTCAAATTTAATGCAATCCAACATGGCACTAACTCTTACTCATTTAATCGTAATTCGTAAGCGAGTTTATATGCGAGCAATTATGGAGTACAAGTAAATTCTTTTGACCAAAATAATAATCTAAATAGGTATGTAAATGTTCTTTTACTGTAGCAAAATACTATTTCATACTCAAACAATTTCAATAAAACTATTTGTTGAGCTCGCATATGCTAATTGTTTCTTATAGTCTCTTTTTAGGCGCTTTGATGTCCATCATAAAAAAATTCAGCGCCGAATTTATTGCAACTTTTATAGTATTGTCAACATACATTTTATCGCGCTTTTATTGCTCTGTATGAGACGTTACTTTTTATGATAAAATATTTGGGCAAAGGTGTCAGAAATTTGCATCAGTGAGAGAACAGTCTAAGAGCAGCTCAGCTGAAGGGTGCTCCATCCCTCCGAATCAGCAGATGGCGGTATTCAATGGGACAACTGAAGGGTCCAAATTCGGACACATGGTCCGCAATCGGACATGGCTTTCGAGGTTATATAGATTTTCCTTCCTCTCAATGAACCATCGGCTACTTGTACACCGCCGAAACGCGAAAGCATCACATAATGATAATGATAAGCGAGTGGTACCGGCGTGGCACTACATCTTACTTTAAAAACACGCAAAAAATAAAAGTGACATCCCTAGGTAGGCATTTAAGTCGCTGATTGTGCGACAAAACGACGTCGACGTCGAAATGGCGACAAAAAAAATACTTCTCACTTGATACGGCCGCGAAGCGACAAGTATGCTGACGCTTTTCGTGTGGTTTTTGTGTTACGCTTTTTTTTTTGTTTGACGCTTTTCGTGATTGCGGTGCATTTAAGGGAAGGACGAAAGAAAGACAAAACGATCATCGGTAAGCTATGACTATTGGATATACTGTTTATATTACGCCCCCTTATACTACTCGTACTTATAAAAAACCTTGATTTACAGCCAGCAAGAGAAATATTCCATTAAGTGATGTTAAATATAAACGCATTATATAACGCAAGAGCACAGTAGGTATTTTCAAAGCAAAGCAAGTAATTTGACTCCGGCTCCAATGAAGCTCTGATACTGTGACTCCCAACAATTTCAATTATCTCAAATAAATCCTTTAAGCGTGGGATCACAATACTAAACCCTTGTACCTACTGTAATATTCTATTCAATGTAATATACACCTAAATAATTCAGTAGCAGGGATTAATATTAATGGACATGATACATCCAGTGGATTTAGGGTCGTAAAAACACACGTTTTTGGTTTATACGTTTTGAGCTGGAGACTGAGCGCAGTGAAATGTTAGTGGTGAGCCCACGATGATGGTTGCAGCGTTATTTCTTGTTACGGCTGGTAATTCGTCACCGGTACACACGCCTGCGTTTAGGAATTAGTAAGTCACTTATATCCGAGCAGAATCATACGAACTCGTGCTGGATACGTATACATTATAAATAAGCCCGTTTGGATCTGCTCGCTGCCAATGTTGCCGCTACAGATGTGGCACAGTACTGGGCGCATAGAATTTCATCGGCTGAACACTGACACGAGAAGAAGAAGAAAAAGCTGGTTTGGTGCGGAATCAGTGTCAGGTTGACCAAGCGGGACTGTGGGCCAAACGCTAACCGAGCGTCTGTTCCCTGACAGTAATCAGGTGATGGAGTGCTTGCAACATTAAATTTATTATACCGAACACATTACACAATTTAACTAAGAACTTCACCAAATCCCGTCCATGGGACATGGCCATGAGAAACTCGCAAATCGCACGAAATGCGACGAGATGCTAACACTTTACTGCAATTAGTAGATCAAGATGTCCTAACTGTCTATGCCAGTCCAATGCAGCGTAGCACTATTTCACACTTATAGCTAATAATATAAATTCGTTTTTTTCCAAGTTCTAGAATTGTTTTACTTCGTGACATACATAAAAAAGTTTGTCTAGCTTCTCTTAGACGCTCTAAGTGTTCCGTCCTCCTGGAAGTTAGTCGGGAAATGTGTCTATTAAGTTTGATCAGGAGAAAAGTTTTAATTGGCACTAAACGAAATTTGGAGTTGGTTTGTATTCGAAGTGGATGTTCAATTCGTACACGGAAATAAATTGAAATTACTCCGGGTCGGTGAGCTGCGTCTGGCGTCTAGTGCGGCAGCTTCCAATCTCCACGTTGCAAATTACCTCCTCGTCAATGTCTCAATGTCTTGTTTGGTAAGAGGTAGTGCCACACTGCATGCTTGCATGCAGTCGAATTGGGCCGGCACGACCGGGGAGGTACCTCTCGCTTACACGAGACTGGCGTAAAGTGACAGCTGTGCTGTCGCGTTTCGTGCGGTGTGTAAGTAGCCGGTGGCCCATGGAGGTGGGAGGACAAAGGAGGGCAGCGCATCTGTATAGCCTCTATGCGGATGTTTATGGGCGTCAGTAGTCATGAAAATGGCTCCGGCTGCTCGTTTGCCCTCCTATATCATAAAAAAAAAAAAAAATGTCTGTGTATTCTGTGACTATTAGGATTTGTATGTGAAAATAAAAGCATACATTACTTTATTTAGCGTTATAACATAGGAAGCGAAAATAGCGAGTGATAATTAATATTCACTATTACCTTTTTTTTTTATGATTTTTTTTATATGAAGAGGAAATAATCAAGTAAACTAATCTTGAGGTAAATAACTAGTGATGTAGGACACATACAAGTCTACACCAGAAGGCGGCAGGTGCGTTATTTCCCAATTTATAAGTGGCTTGTAAATTCCAGCATTCTGGTCACGAAGCAAAGGGCGTTAAGCAAATCCTATCTCGGTTAAAGTGGTGTTGTTTCTTGTATACAGGGTTCGTTTTTGGGTTTTCAGGTCTGGCTAAGAATCAATAATACAATCGATTTATGAAATAAAAAAAATACTAAATAATTAGATAGAATTACTTTGTCCCATGTTATAAACATATTTTTGGTTACCACGTGGTATCTAGATCGCGCGCCGTCAAATCGGCGTGCCTGACCTTGAAGTAGATACATTTCGTGTGCGTACAATGATCGATGTATTTTTAAGGATCATTTCAAAACGATTTTTATTTAACAAAATATTACAATTAGATAATAATATTTAAAATACATTCTTGGGGTTAATTTTTAATTTCTTATTTTAAAATTTGGCCGGTGACTAAAACTAACCCTGTATAGTGTACCGTATGTGCGTGTATATACGTATAAAATGTGGGATTGCTTTGTTTCTGTGTATTGGTGTGCATCTAGACTTAAAATATCGTATTCACATAATATACATTCGAGGTGATTTGAGATAAGAAGACTAAAACAACTTTGAGTAATAAGAGATAGCCCCGTAAAGCGTTACGCTAAATTTATGTTTATCCTGTTACTGTTACACATGATTTACTCTTCATATTTTTCCCCAAACACGCGCCTAAAGGCATAAGAAGAAACCTTCAATGAACTCCAAATAATGTTATTTAACTTTGAAATCATTATACCATTGAAGTTGTAACGTCAAAAAATGTAAAACCATTCTAGTAGTTTACATTAATTACGCAATCATCTTTTGCTTTTAGAGAAATTACTTTATCCTAATCCTGAATGATTAAGGCTTGTTAATCATAATTGAGAGTACAAGGGCAAGGAACGAAGGGTTGCGTCATGATAAAATTATGGGAGCAGCATGAATTCCTTCAATTAATCCGTCCTAAAAATTCCTGAGCCGTACATAAATCTTCTATGTAGTAGCGTACACTTTTCTCATTCTGTATAAAGGTTATACATATTTATTTAGTAGGAATAATAAGTTATTTGTAATATCAATCATATCGACGACGCGGCTGCCGGCCGCTGTCTCGTCACGCTCGGAATCGATTTTATAGATTCATAAAAAACCAGTGATGTCGCTTGGAGCGTGCGGTTGCAGCTTGCAGTTGTCGCCCGTCTCGAACCTGAACCTTAAATGTAAACACACTTAAAAAATTAACACACAATTGTTTTACGTTTCAAGAGAAGAGAAAATTTTATAACAATCAACAAATCGCAAGAAATGCTGCGCACCGAGGATCAAAGAGAATACAAATACTACGTAAGATGCCGAGGGTAATATTTGTCTTACGTAATATTTATAATTGGTATTCTCTTTGAATAAATGAATATCATAACGCTCCTAAGTCATTTTTTTATTATTTATATGAACCTTCCTTGCTCCAAAGACATTAAAAATTGCAAAATTGGTCGAACTGTTCTCGAGTTTTCCGCTTAGCAACACATTTGGAGATTCATTTGTATTATATATATACATTTGTATACGAGTATATATATGAAATTTTGGGAATATATATATTTATGAAATTTTGGGAAAAAAAAATTTGGGCATAAAATTCAATCTAGTAAAATTATGACGTGATTTGCGTCGAAAGACATGAAAATGACTCCGATTACTAGTTTGATCTCTTATACTATTAAAAAATGATTTTGAACAGTGAATAATTCATCGTGTTCTTAAGATTCCTTGATTATAAATATTTTCATGGATTCAAAACGTAACGGCAGATTAGGCATGACTGTCAAATAAAATTGGCTAATCCTAAACTGCAAAAAATAGGCGAGGCCTGTAAAAATATCTATATGTAACATATAGATAATTCAAATTGCACTAAATCAGAAGAAAACAGGTAAGATTAACGAAATGTATCCACCTATATATAAACTTCCCCTTGATGTTCTGCTCATTTGCCCTTTGTGACACATTATCTTTGTAATCTTAGTTTTTTATTAATATTTATTTATCTGCATATTGAAGTAAAAGCTCTAGTTCTGGTGTGATAATCGGGTGCGGTGGGGCTGCAGAAGAAGAGGAGATGCGGTGTGTCGTTGCCGTCCTCCCTGTCCTCTGCGGCCGTTTAGTGGTTGATCCGCCGCCCAGCGGATGGGACCAGCCAATGCCGGAGGTCCAACCCGTCCCTCTGAATCAGCAGAAGGCGGCGTGGATTCAGACGACCGGCGTGGTGTGCTCTGTTGGAGTGTTGGGATTAGGGGTTAGAATGGGAACCTGACCCCATCGCACGTTTCCAACGTGGAGTTAGGGACTGTTCAAAGGCAGCCGGACAGTCCCTAAGGAGAAAGAGTCTGGCCTTTTCAACGAGGCCAGCCTGTTGCTGGAGGTGCCCTGTTGCTTTCACGTCCAGATTGCAGATCCAGATTGCAGGGGTTTAGTCGGTAGGGGCAAGCCAGTTGTCGAGCCCGACACTGTACCCGGTTGAGCCACCCGGGCTCCTGGGTAGCGTGCATAAAGGCATTCCCCTGCGTTACCAAAAAAAAATAGTGTGATACTCGGGTAAATTTTAAAACCAATATTTCAGAAGAAAAATTGCAGCAACTTCTCGCAGTGGCAGTTTTGCTTTATTTTGTGTCTAGATGACAGATTAAGGACGGAGTAGCTGTGACGTAATTGACATCTCAATTTAAGCGCGCAGTGGTTTTGTTGACGGATTCAGGGCGGACCTGAAACTCGCCGGCGCTCGTCCATTCTATATAATTGTCCCGTCTCACTGATGTACTAAGGATCATAATGTCTCCCGCCCATCCTACTAATATTATAAATGCGAAAGTTTGTATGTTTGTTTGTTTGTTTGTCAGTCCTTCACGCAAAAACTGCTGAACCGATTTTCATGAAATTTGCCACACACATAGAGACTAATATAGAGGACAGTTTTTATCCCGAAAAAATGGTGACTTTCTATTTTCCACGGAATCCAAATTTACGAGCGTAAAACCAGGGGCGCAGCTACTTTCAATATAAAATAGAAAAATATACCAAGTAAAAATTTTTCATAGGACAAGAGCCATTGAACATAATTAGAATCTTTTGATGGGACTGGGATTCAGTTACGCGGAGTGCATTTATATTTTAAATAATTCATCATCGTGTCATAAGTAATATCTAACGATACCGCACTAACATTTGAGGGAATGAAAAACACTTGAAACAGCCCTCCAGACAAAAATTCCTACGGCAGATTGCCGGCGAGGCAGTCGCCGCCACAGCTGCACAAGAGACTGTACGGTACCCACAGATTACTCTAACTCTGTGTACTCCCCGTTCCCTTCAATGTCTGGAGTTATTCGCCATATTACCAAGAAAAGACTTGAATCATAGTACCTACCTCCAGCGATCCCCAACATTCTTAAGTAAGAAATAGTTACAAGTTGCAATAGTGAAATGCAACTTCGTGTGATAGTGTTATGCAGGATGAAGACAGTTGTAGAATATCGATAAAAATCTCTCGTGAACATTTAATTTAGAAAAGCGTGTTACAAAACGTAATTCCGGCGGATTACTTTCAATAAGTTGCGTAACTAATGAAGTAACTTGTGACGCGGGTCGGCCCTGGGATCGACGTAATCAAATTAATGACAAAACTTGACTTCAATTTAGGGTTTCCCGCCGCAATCTTTACGTTATTTGACAGCGGTCAAGAGACTGGATCGCTAATTTGGTTGAACTCTAAATGTAATTGGCCTTACAAAATCTATTTGGTCAGAACTACAGTCTCGATTGTAAAGTAAATAAAATTTGCCAGCGGACTAAAGATTTGTTTTCGGTTGACTATTATTAGTAGGACGTTTGTTATACTTCTGAGCAAACATTTTTGTGACCATCCCTGAGTTGTGCCAGCTAGTTATTAATAAAAATGAGGTTATCCGATTGTTCTGAACCATATGGCTGCCATCTAGTATCAATTACTGTAATCAATATTGTAATTCCGATGTGTGCCGAGTGGCCGCTCGGGCCCGATCGGTGGAATATTCCATTAGCTTAGCGGACGCGTGAGTTTGAGAAAAGACGCCATTACGCTCTCGCCTTTGAATTACGCCTATATGGTTTTTCGATTATTTTTTGTTGCTATATCGGTCGCGTCTCGAATTTGTAATGGTAGACGCCTTTTGTTGCGATTAAGATTTGAGTTTGTGATTGTAAATATAATTTACGTGTTGTTTTCCCTGTTAATATATCGGGAGTGTAAATTAATTGTTGGACAAATATTGAACTTTTGATTGTGAATAATAGACTTGAGATCCCCTTGTGACGAGGCTTGCCTAAGAAGAATCACCTCGGCGTACTGCAGCTTCACGGAAAGCTAAGTATATCACACACACGCTTGAAATTTATGGCCATAGGTTTTATAGTTTAATGTGATATATCTTAAGCCGAACCATACAGCACAACAAGACATACCAGGTAATTGCACCTATTTAAATTTAATTTAGCTCTGCGTGATCGCAGACAAAGTTCATTCTGACTTGTGCCCTGAGTATAACATTCCTTCCACTGCGCCATATTCCCAGGCGCAGAATTGAACACCGATTAAATGGATTGTGGATCCAGGATTGTGCAATTAAAACAGTTTTAAGTACCCTCCAAGCTACTCGAAACGCCTAAAAGTCAGGTAAATTCGTTAACATGCAAACATCGACTACTGGATGTGGATGATGTACCATGATGTATCATTGAGGATATTATTATTATTTATTTATTATATTCTAGCTCGCAGTTTATGAGCGCATAAAACAGATAAACTGCACATTTCGTCCGCCATTGGCTGCCCGTCAATTATTTTTTTTTTAAACGAGCTTTGGCCAACCACTCGTTCACACCGCTGCTACTCAGGATACTGTGTCGCCAGGATCGGCAGTGGCAAACACACTTTTTATGACCAACTTTGATACTATACGATACGACGATCAATGCTTTTCAAAAGTATGTCTGAGTATCCGCTTGAAAAGCATTACCTACCATTTAACGCAGTCGGGTTGTTATTATAAATAGAAATTTCCAACATGTCGAGATTGTAGGAGACATTTTATATTATATGCAATCATGAAGAATAGTGCATATGAAAAGAAATAACATAAATAATAAAAACTGATAAAAATATCTAAAAAATATTAAAACACTTCGACATATTTTATTAGTCCATTCAATATAACTGAAAAATTAATGCGAATTCATTTTCAACGAAGGGATTCAAACCTACAGTCCTGGCGGACTTACCTAAAAGCTATTAAATTCAAAATACCGACGAAAATGCTTTTTCATTTTAACTATTCATGAATTCTTAAAATCTCTCAGTTTTGCATTTCCCAGGGTTCCGCGCCGAAGGGTAAAAACTGACCCAATTACTTAGACTTCGCTTTCCGTGTGTCACTCAATTATTTTAACACCTCATAGTTGACCTATATTCTATAGCATTTACGCGTTCAATACAGCTGAAAATCTCCTCTTCGTCAGTATAATCCCTGTAACAGAGAACCACCAATTATTGTAAGAATTTAATGTATAACTAAGAACTTAAAAATAAATACATGTTTTCTTAGAACCTATTTAATAACTTTAATAGGTTTTGAGAAAAAATTAATTATATTAAGAGAAAGAGAGGGTTTATATGAAAGAAAACATAAAATGCTTAAAAATAGCTATATTATGTTAATACAACATGATATACCTACAACATATTATGTTATAAAATAAAATGACAAATTAGAATCAAAATAAAATGTTTCAATATTCAAGTTGTTTTTATCGTTTCAAAATTTTGTTATGTTTATGATTTTCGATACATTTTATTGTGACGTCATCTAATAATACAAAACCCTCAGAGGTATCACCCGTATAACCAACATACTCCGTTCCTGCTCATCGTAGCGTGTTTGTTATATTCGTTCGAAGTAGGGGAAGACGGGGTTCGACGTTCCGATTTTTGTGTAAGAGACAATATTAATGTATTAGAAAGATTTGCAATCATAATTTCTTTGTAACTAGATGCAAAAACTATTCTAGTTTCAAGATGTATAGTTAGATTTATAGAAATAATAATTTATTTTGTCTCAAAGTTATTTTTCTGTAGTAAGTCGACAAGGAACAACTCGCCCCACGGAGGGGCTGGTTGTTCCTCTGTTGGGGCAAGTTGTTCCGCTGTCATTAATAATGCAATGTTAGGTAAAACTGTATGTATAAAGTCAATGTTACATACTTAACATAATATTGATGAAAGTTTTGTTAACAAAAGTACAAAATAAAAAAAAAATTGACGAATTTTCAATAAAGTTTTAAATTTAATGAAAATAAAACTATAAGAAATAGTAACAACCATCATTACAAGATTATGTACCTGAATATAACTGAATATAACCCAATAATTAGGCTAGGGATTTATGAATTAGTTACAAAATTATTAAATAAGTATTAATTAAATTTAACATACGTCAATTATTTAAAACACTGAGAACAATTACTTATTCTAACTTTTCAAAGTACAGTTTATTTATTCAGTCTCATTTCTATACCTACAAAAATTGTCTATACCCACTGAGATCAATCATCTAATGAAACTTTATAGAAATAATCTTTATCAATCTTGCAGAACTTAAAAATATGATCATATGACTCATCGTCAGAATTAGAATTGATACAAACATAGGAACATTGTCGTATTTCAGGCATTTTAAATGATCCCAAACCTTACACGTGATCACATCATTACGTCCATTGTTCTCTTATATGTGGATGGGAATATAAGTCACAGCATATTAAGCAATACTATTCCAGTCTATCTTCTTTGTCATCACTTCCATTCTCATCTATTTGCAGAACTTTACGTTTTACATTTTCTTTACCATCTGCGGATTTACATGACACTTTACAGTTTGCCTAGCCGATTTTCTTTATTGTTTCGCCTTTTTTTAATTTCCTTCTTCTTTATTTTACTATTGATCGGCTCTTCTGTTGCCTTTTTAAATGCTAAAACTTTCTTTTCAGACGTATATGTCAGTATTGTTTTCATATTTGTCGTTTACTTGTTGTAGATGATCTAGTTGGTCTTTTGGCAAGGGTGTGACAGTTTCAGTAGAAAATATGTTAGATGTGGCATGAATAATAATTGACATGGTAGCAATGTTCGATGGTCTAGGCAGGGGTTCGTAAGTTGTTGATCTTGTTGTTGCCTGACATGATTCGCTACCTGAGATGGCTTACGGGGCACGTTGTTCCGCGGCACAACCAGCTCCCACCCAAAGGAACTTTTAACCCCAAATTTCATTTTTAAAGTAATATCTCATTATAAAAAAATAAGTAATTGAAAACCAACAATGTTACTAAAAACAGAATCTGTATAGTTTATGTAACTGATAATAGCAGGTTACACTCAAATAACTAAAATAAATATTTAAATAGCCCAAAAAGTATAAGAACAAAAATACTCATTTACATGATGTTTTAATGGCGTCAATCAATTACCGTTATTACGAGTCAACATGGCGTTACTAAAATGACTGCCGCAATAGCGCACTAGTATGACGTTTCGCGACGCACTTCACTCTTACTGCTATAATTTTTCTTTGCGAAGCTATTTGGATCCGAACAACCTGCCCCCGGCACTTTGAACCCCATCCTCCCCTACTAATCGAACCAGTAGTAGCAGAGTTAAGCGCCTTCAACAAAACAAACTGTACAGCTTTAATATATTAGTAGCTATATGTAGTATAGATATGTTTGTAAATCGAAGTCCATTTGTATCTACAAAAGGCTCTAAAGTACCCGCATAGGAAATAATAAATTATTCAAATTCGTCTTATATTTAGGCGAGTTGATTGAATAAAATCCGCTTCGCCGTCATTTGTTCCTTTGATGCCACCAATACAAAATCCCTAATGGACTCCGCTTGGCTCGCTCGCCAATATTGATTGAATCCTACTGCAATGGCTTTGTTGATCCTTAATAACTCACTGTACCGATATTCTGAGTCTCAGTCGAATATAGGCGCTCCGTCCCAATGCAATTTTCCAAATTGTATGCATTTTATCGTTACTTGCTCTTTCTTGGATTTTTTATATTATTATATACGGGTTGCTTTTTTGTTATCGTTTAACGTTATGTTAACAACCGTTATAAAACTTTAAGTCTCACTTAATGGCTATTGTGATAGATATCATGTAATAAGCCGCCATTGTTCAACCACGCCTCGATCCAAAGATTGATCGAAAGATCAGAAAAAATTGTGTAACGTCTTCGAATATTCCTTGCTTTCTACACCCTGATTGGTTTGATTGATTTAAATTGTGAGATCTCGTTAAAGAATCACGCGCTATAAATCTGTTTTAAGCCAGCTCAATTTAGGCTAGTAGAAAAAATATCGATATATCGATATTTTAATACCATTCCGACATTCCTAGCTTAATTTCAAGTTTCTTGTTTCTAAGAACAACATAAATAAAAAGTATAATCAGTATTATACTTTAAAGTTTAAGCCTTAAGGTGTTAAGCATAATTCTGTTGAATGAATCAATGATGATATTGATGATGGTATAAAAGAATAAGTAAGGATAGTTGGAAATTCTCAGAGAATAAGAATGAGCTATTATGATTAAGTAGCATGGAACCGCAAGTCAGCTTTCATAATAAAGATTTCAATATCAATTCCGAATGAACAAAATGAATTCCGTCAGGAGCAGATATGATTTCAGGAAGATTTAAATATTGATTATATGATTGAGTAAATTAAACTTACAAAAAAATATTTTTTATGATTAATTACATTACATCAAAAAGGTTTTTAAATATATTAGCAAACATGTTGATGCTTATTAGCTCGGCTTTTTATCAAAGTCACCGTGTGACGCGGTTTTCCTCACGTAAATCTCATAGGTATTATTTATTTTTGTTGGGACATGAAGTATTTTTATGTTTCATATTTTAATATGGAATCTGAAAATAATAATGGCAGCCATTAAACATGAGTTATGGTTCGGAGAACCGTTGGCACCTGACATATCCAGACGGATAGTACAGATAAGAAGACGAACCTGAGTCCTGACCGTCCGACAACCAATCAACGTAGTACTGCAGATCCGAGCTCAGCGCCGCACTATGGGCCAAAACCGCCCGTACCGTCTCAAAAATAGATTTGCGGAAAGTTTTATTTTGAATATTTTTTAAATTAGATGTCTCAAGGAATGTCTAATACATGTTATAAAACAATTTAAATTAATTATTTCACATTTTTTTCTAATAAAACTACACTTTGAACTTGTATCTCCAAATAACGTCGATTATATAGAGAAAAAATTCATAAGATTCCATGCTGATAGTTTCGTTCTTCTAAAAGAAACCTGTAAGTGTTATATATGGTTGAAATTGTTGTTAATTGCTCCATTTAAAAAGTATACAAATAAACCAATAATGTGAAAACTGGGGACATACAGACTTGCTTTTCACAAGACTACGTTTTTTCCTTTTTTGGGAATTTAAGTAGAGTTTTCACATTTACCTACGTCTACCTAAGTCGTAATTTTACTTCTATCACATAAAGCAGTTCATATACAAGACAAGGCAGAAAAAAAATTTTGCCCCAATCTGCCCCCCTTGAAATGAAGGAGGAAATATGTAGATTGTGAATATGCAAAAAAACATGATTTTATTGTATCATTGAATCATGCTGATAGTTTCGTTATTCTAAAACAAACCTATAAGTGTTATACATGGTTGAAATTGTTGTTAACTGATTTATTTAAGAAGCTTACAAATAAACCAATAATGTGGAAACTGGGTACATACAGACTTGCTTTTCAAATGACTGAGTTTTTCCTTTTTTGGAATTTCAGTAGAGTTTCCACATTGAGCTATGTCTACCTAAGTCGTAATTTTACTTCTATCACATAAAGCAGTTCATATACAATACAAGGCAAAAAAAAAAATTGCCCCAATCTGCCCCCCTTAAAATGAAAGAAGAAATATGTAGATGTCGATGCAAAATAAAAACATGTTTTTATTATAACATTGAATTGAAAATAGTAATTATTATTTTTATCATTCTATCGGAAGTGGTCAGTTTTTCGTTATCATAGTGCTAGTTCAACATTTCTCATGCGGTCATGTAGGTAGGTACTTGATATCTGAGGCAGAAGATATGAGTGGAAAATGGTGG
>LUGF01047235.1:64074-76295 GCA_001625245.1 Calycopis cecrops
AAATTAACCTTGTAAAAGCTATTTGGGCAGAACTAGTGTCTCGATTGATGAAATAATTAAATGTTCCAACGGTTTATTGACGGATTGGTTTTCGATTGACTATTGCAGTGGAGTTCCAGGGGGTTTTTACCTCGGACTAGAGTTACAGTGAATGCATTAATATGACCGATGTGGGATATTGTTTTTTAAACTATAAATTGCAATGTTTACCCATTATTTTATTGTGCATATCATTTTTTTTTTGTTTTTTTTTTTAACAAATATTATAAAAAAATATGTTTGACGAAAAAGTGGTTTATACTACAGTGTAGCATGTTTACATTGCAGCGGAAATAGTTGTTACAATACTTCACCATACTACAGATAGATGTAGTATGGTGAAGTAAGTAAGTATTTTAAGTAAAGTAAAGTAATTACCTTATTTTTTTAAATGTACACAATAGAGTACATTTCATTTACTTATAATTATTAAACTAGCCGAGAAATTCCATTGTATATAGCAGCTGCCGCTCCGCTCTTCCCTCTACGTTTTTCTGACTGTCCGATATCCCTACTGCTATTTTCATACACAGGTATCTTTGAAAAATGTTCCCATATTTCTACTCGGGTAAGATTTAACATATAAATAAAAAAAATACTGATTTAAGTGAAAATATATGGTCAAACATTATATTTTTTTATAATAATTTGTTAAAAAAAAAAAATGGAAAGCACAAAAAAATATTGGGTAAACTTAAAGTTTAGAAAACAATATCCCACATCGATCATAATATTAATCCATTCACTGTAACTCTATTCCGAGGTTTCACGGTTTTTTATGCTCCAGGCACTCCACTATTGTTGGAAGGAAGTTTGTTATACGTCTGACTTATTTTTGAGGTTAATGTTTGTGGCCTGTTAGAGTCATTACCATTTTACTAATTAGAAAGTTAGTTTCATATTGAAATTTAGATTAGACTATTATATTATATTCCCTCTCTCCTAGTAACAACATACTTTGATTGTTTTAGACATGGTAATTTTTCCGTAACACCTAAAATACAGCCAGTTCATGTAGGTAATATGGGATTGACAATTTATAATTAAAAACGGGAAAACGAGCAGGCAGAATTTATTTTAAGTATTGACGTCCATAAACATTTGTTTATAATGATATTGTATCGTGTTGTCCTCCGTCCTTCCACCCTATCTTGGTCCAAAAATCATAATACATACGGAGACTTATCACACTTCCATGTCATCAAATATCTCACTCTATTTCTGAACACAAATTGGATAAATGCCAAGAGATTAAAACGTGTTTTGTGAACACACTTGGTGAACCTAACTGACTGTTACTTAGCGCTGAAACAATGCAGCACAATCCAATAGAAAAGTTAGATAATATAGACAAAGATAATTACACAGTAAAGTTGGCCGCTAGTGCACTTCAACCACTTACAATAAATTCCACAGTTATAGCCATTTACATTTAACAAAGTTTCTGTCGTTTGCAGAATTGCCTTTTAGTAAAGACTAAAGAGCTTAATAAATATATTATGCTGTTTATACCTGAATGGTGAATATAATAAGGTAAGTTAATAAATACAATTATTATAAAGTTAAATATTATTAATACCTCACGGCGACATAGTCCTACCAATGAAAATACAGAAAATATTGGATATTTAAGGGTAACAAAGTGAGGAGTATAGTCGCGTAAAAAGAATACGTTTGGTGCAACGCCTTGCGTTTTACCACGCTCATGTCTCTTCTCTTACACTCTGAGGTACGCCTCAGAGTGTAAGAGAGGGACAGAGACTCCAGTCGCGTGTTGGAGTTAACACTTACAGCTTTATACACGCTTTTATAGTTGGCTGTCTTGTATTTGGACGTAGTCTCAATTGGTGGACGACGAATGCACTGTGAACAGAACTGAGCTTGGACTTCCAAAATGATGAGAAGAAATATTATCTTAAAGGAGCAAATGATCTGTAATATCTGTCTTTTATTTTCTTCCATCGCATATCTAAAATTGCGACCGTTGATCTTTTACGCTACGCTCAAAGAGTTGTGGTAAAGTTGGGTATGTTTAAAGACTCACTACAAATAACCGTGCAACATATTCTAACTTTAGATCCAACGCCACGTTTATGGCCGTAAACACAATTGAGTTCGCCGCCGCCCTTTCGTCTTCATGTTTGAAGAAGCAGTCAAGCGTGAGATTCAAAAATCAACTAACATTTTCCAGCTCACCGAATCACTCATCCTTTGATAGTCTTTTGCTCCCGACATGTTCGCTCTACGCCGAGCTTTCCCTTCACATAAACTTATCATGTTGATGTGAAATTGTTTACTGAAGAATCTTTTAATGTCTCATGTAATCATGTTTCTTTTTATTTACTTTCTAGATATGATGTTCTACACCTCACAAGGTCTAATTTTTAATTCTTTTAACTAAATTACTTTTTATGAAAGTTAAGTCAGGATTGTAAAATACTTATACTTATAAACCGCGATTACCATCCTTTAAAGAAGTGTCATATCACTAATTATTTACATCCAAGACCCAAAACTAATGATAGAAAGCAACGTCAATAATAAATTGTAGGAATATGTAGAACGAGAAATAGCTGAGGCGAGCGCAATGTACAAAATGTATGAAATAGCGTTTAAATTCACTATATATCTCTTACGAGGCATAAGTTCACGAAACAGGGCGTTTTATGTTCATGAGGAAACATTTCCTCTGCAGCTTATGGGCCAACGATAGTTCACGTATGACCGTAATGTTTTCCATCGGACTATTTATTATTTGCATTAAAATGCTTATCTTGAAGATTCATGGCTGTGCCCGAGAATAATGACGGTCGTTAAAGAAATTGAGTGCTCAAAGTAAGTTTTATAAATGTTTAGGTGATATTAAAAATCAATTTGTGATCTCTTATCTTTTTACTCAACGGGTTTTATTTTTACTCTAAATTGTATCAAGCGCTTATATTGTTTAATTTCGTGAAGTTCGATAATTTATGTCATATTACCTCTAATTTACTAAATCAATAATGAAGAGAACCTCACTGATACGACTTCGTCCTCGCCTAGCCATCACTTTAACACTATTAAAAGTCACACATTATTTACTTACACACACTTTATATTCTCATCTCATCACATCATGATCACACTCTATGCTCGGAGGCGAAAAGTAAAATTTTGAAAATAGGCAGCGTGCTCATGCTTGTGGTTGAAGTCATAACAGAAATGTTAATGCAATATCCACCTCCTGTATTCTGTACCGAGATATAAATTTTATTAAAATTTTATGAAATGTGTTTTATAGTATGTCATAAAACTGAACATAAAAATTTAAACATGCCACAATTACATCTTTCACTCCACATAAATCATTTTTTTAATAAGAAATATCAATGGCCGTTTCGTCTTTTTTGTAGACATCGAGTTTAGTAACCTTTTCTGAAACCCTGTCCTGTATAGTTAAGAAATACCTTACCTTTTATTTCTTATCTATATAGGACTGAACAGCGGCTTCACGTTTAGATAATCGTCTATATTATAAATTATTGAGTATAGCAAGCTTTCCGCTAGATGTCAAAGCAAACAACAGACCATAAGAGAATACCTATATTAATAGGCAGAAATTTACCAACCTATCCTTAAATAAAACTATTCCAGAATGGAGGTGAATCAATAAACGACAACCAAGTAATAATAAATTAAATTATAATAGGTTTACCAACACTATTTCTACCGATACCAATGTTAGCACACAGTTTTTTAAAATCCATCCCAACTTTCAGCGCAGTTAGTCGAACGCTAAAACGCTTCGTAAACTGGTTTCAAAGTAGCGAGTAAAGTATGTTGTAAAAGATATTTAAATTCGCGCACTTTAGCACTACGGACGCTAGTAAATATTTTAAAGCGAGATTTTTTGAACATAATTAAACATGTTGGTGTATTAGAGGAAAAGTTTGCGCAGCGTAAATTGAACTCTCTCATTACGCTCATTAAATTCATAAAGATATATCTATAATGTATATAACCTTGGAATCCAGGCGAAATACAAAATATCTTAAGCTTGAATAAACCTCCTTTAGTAAAATGTCTTGTGATTCACTATTAAACTTAATGGTAATTTTTCAAAAAAATATTTATTCCTACGAGCATTAATATTTATTTTTGAAAGTATTTTACTAAACCATAGCTAAGGCGCTCCAGTGACTAATAAAGGATAACATATTTTAGCGTAATCAAAAAAGGCTGATAGCCTTGTCTAATAAGAAGTAAAAGCTCATCCACATAAAACTTTTCCGCCATCATCGGCAGAAGCGCGGCCGGCGAATTTTCAGAAGTACGCCGAGTAATTGTTACTCGAGTGGTTAAAAGCTTTAGGTGCTTTCGAACAATTTTTATATACATATCTAAAACAAGAGTATGCCTCATCAAATTTATTTTTGTTATTAACATTTGAGTTTTTAACTTATACAATGGATTCCTTAGATAGAATACCGTATCCTAAACATTATAATAAAAAACTATTTTGCTGCATTTTATAGCAGTTTATTTAAGTATTTTGGTTACATACGATTCAAATTTTCAAATTAGCAAATACGGACATTAGGAAATTTTTATTCTTTTCTGAATTATTCCTCACCTGATTTCTCCAACAAGTTTCAGGCACACAAGTGTTAGATACACTCTATAATATACAAGTCACAAGTAATAACATGTATACACTCTATAGTTGTAAAGAACTCAAGTCTTTGAGTGCTAAAGTTTGAGCTCGGCTCACAAACTGCACAACTCGATGACCGAGTCGCCAATTTGGTTCTACTCTAAGTATAATTAACCTTACAAAATCTATTTGGCCAGAACTACTGTCTCGATTGATGAAATAATTAAATTTGCCACAGTTATATCGACTATTATTATAAGAAAGACGACTGTTATACGTTTTTTAGAATAATTGAGCTAAACCTTTTTATTAATTAAGAAGTTCGTTCTATATTGAAATCTGAAATTTTATTTTATATTGCTTCTTAATTTGATGAAACTGATAATTTTATTTTATATTTCGATAATTTTAGAATTCTTAGATACGATTAATTTTGTATTTTTTTAGGTAGTACCGATCTTATCCTTACCTCATGTATCTTTATAATTGTTAATTGTTGTCCCATTTCTCTTGACCCGTATACAGACCTTGCAAAGCGTTGCGAATTGGTTCGTATCGCATGCCTCCGGCTGTGGATGTGTGTGTTCACATTGAACATTCGCTTCATACGACGTTGCGAGCGCCGCCTCGGTGCGAGCCGTGCCCTCCGTGTGGACGGACAGGTGTTATTTGCGTTACTACTGACGATCGCCGTGCGTGGTTGTTTGCGTGCTCAGCTTGAGCATGTGTCGTTCCGAACGCATGTACAAATGTACCGCTGCATGCCTCAGATTGAGGCATACGTGACAAGCCATTCGCGACGCATGACGCAACTCTCATCATATGTAAATGTATGCCCCTGCGTCAATAACGTGCGTTCGTGCGTGCGTGGGTGCGTGCGTGCGTGCGTGCGTGCGTGCTTGTGTGCTTGCGTGCGTGCGTGCTTGCGACCATCATATTGTCTCATAAAAGCTCATCTACATTAAACATTTCCGCTATCATTTTTAGTGAACTTTCAGAAGTACGCCGAGTAATTGTTACTCTAGTGGTTAAAATAAAAGCTTTAGGTGCTTTTAAAATTCGAACAAATTTTATATGTCTGAAACAAGAGCCTTATCAACTCGAACGCGTCCGATGACCATTTCATATTACAAAAAACATTATGTTGAAATTGAAATTACTTTAGCTGTCTACATTGGTACGGTTCAATTACGAGGGTACTCAATCAAAAAACGAGCCGAGTGGCCAGACCACTCGGCTCGTTTGATCCCTCGTCCATCTGCAATGCACAATGGCGCTAAAGAAATAACATAAATGTTAATTTTAAAAACATAAAAGTTGTGAGAGAACATAAACACAGCGCCGGAACTAACTCCGTAAGTCTGACGTAACTTACGCGGCAAGTTCTATCTCTCCTGGAAGTTTCTAGAATGTTCTCTGCAATGTTTATGACTAAGAGTCTGAATAATTTTATTTATCAACAATATAATCTTAACAATTAACATTTTAAACACCCAGAGATCGTTAGCGACCAAATTTTTAAATTCTTCCTGTTTGTTGTAGCGTAGCTATAAGAACGGATATAATTTTCAGTTTTAACAATACGTTCTTTGTAAATTGAAATAGGAACTACGAACAAAGAACACCTTAAAATAGATACTTAATGACACTAACTTAGGCGACACCAGATCGAGCCAGAGTTCAAATCCATTAGTTTTAATATGGGTAGTTTCCAACTAGAATAGTCCGATACAGAGCTCCAAAAATAATGATGCCACTAATATTGATAAATTGTACAAACGGCTTAAATAAATTGCTGAAGCGGCGAGATGATGGCCGACCCTCGTCGGTCGAGCTTACTCACTACAAATGAGCTCACCTTTAATCATAACACTCGCACAGGCCGTTTCGGTAATGGTACGCGTGCCGCCCCACTCCTTAAAGAGTGAGAAGTATCTGGGGTTTCAAAGATGTGAAGAATCCGCGATCAATTGATGAACTGAAAGAGAATACCCGACGAGAAAAGTCAAACATTACAGAGCTTACTTGCCATGCAATGAGGAAAAATTTTAGTCATAGTTTAGAATTATGCCAAGAAAGAAAGTGATCGTACTTAAGAACTCTAAAATAATCAATAATTGAGAAGTAATATCAAATAGAATTTAAGACTTCAATATGGAACAATCTTCATAATTAAAAAAAAGGTTTTAAGGTCGATAACCCAAAAAGGCCACAAACATTAACTAAAACTGAGCTCAGACGTATAACAAACGCCCTACTAACAATAGGCAATCAAAAACAAAGCCTTTAGTCTGCTGGTAAATTTAATTAATTTATCATTCGAGATATAATAGTTTTAGAGCCAAATAGATTTTATAAGGTTAATTATATTTAGAGATCAACCAAATTGGTGACTCAGTCACTTGACCGCTGTCAAATAACGTAAAGATTGCGGCAGGAAGCCCTAAAGTGAAGTCAAGTTTTGTCATTAATTTGATTACGTCGATCCCAGGGCCGACCCGCGTCACAAGTTACTTCATTAGTTACGCAACTCACTGAAAGTAATCCGCCGGAATTACGTTTTGTAGAACACGCTTTTCTATATTAGGTCGATGTTCACATTTCAATTTTATATTTATTTAAAGGTACAAGAGATAAGACTTTTTATCGACTTTCTGTGTCAGTCGTTTTACATAACACTATGAACTGGACATGCACGGTGTATTTCTCTCTATTTCAGCGATGGGTAGTACAAGATAACTAATATTTGTAAAACTAATTGCGGATTGCTCAAGGTAGGTAACCTACTCCCCACCAAACTTTGTCGTGGTGGTACTGAATAGCCCAAGCGCATTGAAGAAAGGTGTCTGCTTCTTGAAGGTCTCTCTCAGACGAGGAGACAAAGCAGGAGCAATCGGTGATTTTATAGGAGTAATATCTCACTTACCCATAGCACTGTTCTGTGGTGGGGAAGAACCCCTTTGTGGCGCTATCCTTCAGGGTACTACCATTAAGGTGACTAGCTATTAAGGTTTCCTGTTATTTCATAGCTCATGTACCTCATCAAATGATTGCGACACGAAAGAGCGGCAGTTAGTAGTAGCCTAATTAGTAATAGGGTTTCGTAGAATCTATTTGTAACTGGCATGATATCGACTAGACCGGATATTACCCACTAAGGTTTGGCTGCATCTATGAAATTCTAACCGGAAAGATACTTCCTAGACCCAGTTTTACCCGAAAACAATCGGCTAATAACCTAGACAGAATGGCTACACCTAGTTCTAACCGGCTAAAACTAGGTATAGCCGCACTTTTGGTTTTCGCCGTAACATGTACACAAAATAATTATAATCTGCTAAGTAATAAGAAACAGTAATAAGTGTAAAACTAAGTAATCATAAACTGTGTTGAGAACATTCTAGAAACTTCCAGGGAAGATAGAACTTGCCACGTTAGTTACGTCAGACTTACGGAGTTAGTTCCGGCAAAAACATTTATAATATTCCGTAAAAGGCAAAACCATTGTCTATTGCAGACTAACCAGCCAGAGATAGTAGCGATAGAAATGTAAAAAAAAGTAGTTGTTAGATATAGTGCTTTCTTTTTCAAAATAATTTGTTAATAAATGAGTTTAATATCCCGTTTTCAAATCTGGAATGTGTGTTCAGCAAAATAGGCTTATTATACGTATAGGCATTGACATCAAAAAATCGCTTGAAAAAAAAAATAGAAAAAATAAATTTGCTGCGGGATCAAACCCAAACCACTTAGCTCACATATCGAGCACATTCTTAACTGACCTGTGGTAAAGTATGTAGCATAAGTAATTTTAATTTCAATAAAATGTTCTTTGTAATTTGAAATGGTCATCGGACGTGTTCGGCTCTTTTTTTGGATTTATGAAAATCGTTAGAAATTGGAAAGCGCCTAGTGCTTTTAAGCACTCGAGTAATAATTATTCGGAGTACTTTTGAAAATTCGCCGACCGCGCTTCTGCCGATGATGGCGGAAAAGTTTTATGTGGATGAGCTTTTACTGGACATTATGATGGCCTTTTCGGATTATGTTAAAATATGTTAGACTTTGTTAGTTATTGGAGCTCCTAAGCTATGGTTTAGTAAAAAATACTTTCATAAAGAAATCTCAATGCTCGTAGGATTTTATTATTTTGAAACACATTAGCATTATTCACGGGCACAGCAATGAATCTTCAAGATAAGCATTTTAATGCAAATAATAAATAGCCCCATGGAAAACATTACGGTCATACGTGAACTATCGTTGGCCCAGCAGAGGGGAGAGGAGAGGAGCTCGACCTGCAGAGGAAATGTTTCCTCGTCAACATAAAACGCCCTGTTTCGTGAACTTATGCCTTGTAAGAGATATATAGTGAATTTAAACGCTATTTCATACATTTTGTACATTGCATTAGCCAGTTACAGTTTCTCGTTCTACATATTCCTGCAATTTATTATTGACGCTGCTTTTTATCATAATTGTTGGGCAAGACCCAATAGATGATACAAAGATGTAAATACTTTGTGGTATAAAACTACTTTAAACGATTTTGTCACCGTTTATTTAAGTATTTTACAATCCGAAATTTCCAAATGCTTTACAGCAACCACGGTCAAGGGTGGAAGATGTTTAGATGTCGTAATTACTTAGTAACCAACATAAAATACTAGGTTGTGTTTTCTTGAACTCGGTGCAAGCTGTTAGTAAATTATAAAAATACACAAAAAAATACATTCTGTATTAAATAGATGCCAGGATGTAAATTGTACGTTTAAAAAATAAATACTATTTTATTTATAAGAATTAAGAATTAAAAATGTGAACTTCATCTAATTTGAATTAAATTTAAAGTTTATTTGTGATGTATACCTAGAACACCATATTATGTAGTAAGTACTTAAATAAAAATAAACAAGATAGGACGAGATGTAAAAAGATTCTTCAGTAAACAATTTCACATCAACGCGATAAGTTTATGTGAAGGGAAAGCTCGGCGTAGAGCGAACATGTCGGGAGCAAAAGACTATCAAAGGATGAGTGATTCGGTGAGCTGGAAAATGTTAGTTGATTTTTGAATTTCACGCTTGACTGCTTCTTCAAACATGAAGACGAAAGGGCGGCGGCGAACTCAATTGTGTTTACGGGCAATAAACGTGGCGTTGGACCTAATGTTAGAATATGTTTGACGGGTCTTTCCTGTGAGTTACCTTTTAGATTACCCACCTTTAATATTGCACTATTATTTGAGCACAGTGTTAAAGACACTTGCTCGCAAAAAAATAAATTTATGATAGAAGAAATTATAGGATAGATATTACAGATCATTTACGCCTTTTAAATAAGAATATGTCCTCTGGGCAACCCTTTTAAAGTGTGTCTTTAATGCGATGTTACTTGCGAATAGTGGAGTAATTGAATTCTTTTTCAAATCTATACTGTAAAAGTTAAAATTTAATAATAATATCATCAATATAAACCCTTTTTGATTTTATTCCTGGGTTCATGTGTCCGTCTGAGGCTCATGTTGTTTCATGGGATGGTTAAGTTCAGCCAGTGTTTGCTATTTATCAATGATTTGGTTCCTCGTATCTGCTAACTGCAAGCGTTACATAATAAATAAATAATTCTACACACGAAAATGGACGGTATTTCTCACTAGTCACTACACCATTGATGGGTAGCAGAAGGTAACTAATTCGTATTTACAAATATTGCAGAGTGCTGGAGATAGAAACCTTCTCCCAAACATGTTCAAGTCTCGTCGCGGTAGTACTGCTGAATAGCCAAAGCCAATTGAAGCAAGGGCGCTGCTTCTTCTACGTCTCTTATAAAGTGCAGGAGTAGATTTTTTTCTAGTATATATTATACTAGAAAAAGATCACCTTACCTTACTGGGAAAAGACACATTACACTGGTACGAAGTTGTGGTTGTTCTGTGGAGCAGGACCACCGCTCTGTGACGTGTGTGTGTGTTATTAAGGTGTCATGTTATTAGTATAGTTGTGAGACATCTCACTAAATGCCGCACTTTCGTGATTAGCGAGTCCTGCTCACCTTTTCCCGTGCAGGGCCAGTGCCGGCGGCATAAATGAGTTTTCCTGCGTCACAAAAAAGTTATATTGCCTACTGTGTATGCAAATTGCAGCCCCAAACCTAGAGGTTAAAAAGGTTGAATATAAAAGTTTTTCAATTTAGTTGACGCACCTGTATTTTGTAATTTTTTTCTGTCCAGTTCGGTTAAAATTGTAAATCTGTTGCTGATAATATTTTTAACAGCTTCTGTCTATTTTCATTAAAAACCTTTTACAAAGTTGACGTTGCCGTCTAAACGTAATTCCCTGGCCTCGATAATATAAACCATTACCGCGGCATTCAAGTGCCCCTCACATACATAGCGTTTGTGATATGTAAACAAGATGAATCATAAAATTAGAATATAAAATCAAAGCTCGCTCGAGAGGTGTTTTTGTGTCGCCGCGCCGGGGGCAGAGCGCGCATCACTTGTGCCGAATGTTTTGTCGGCTGATGCCACGAACAGGCCCGCGCTCCTGTTTACCATGTCGTTTACATAACCACTATTTTACATATAATTCTTCTGCTTCTCCTTATGTCCTCACGTATTTAGCCTTAAACAACGGCATAACCAACAAAACTATGTTCTTAGTAAAATAGGTACTTAGATGATAAAACAGGAAACAAAATTCAAAAAAAATTACAGCAAAATGCTAAATAAAAATACCAATCGACAAAAAGATAAATTTACCACCGTAAAAAAGTCCAAATCGTTTTTTATAAACTCTATCGTTTTTAAAATCAAAAATACGTAATGCAATTTTTATTTGAGTTAGATGTTTTGTCTAACATAGTTTCACTTTTATATTTAGGTAACTTTATTTTATTAAAATTATTACAAGTGTAGTGAAAGGGGACGACAAAAGCACTTTATTTGAATGCTAACTATTCATAATTGATTTCAAACTCCTAATTTCTGTGACGCTTATTCCAAAATACCTTAGCAATATCAAATTAATTTAATATATTTAGACCACCTTAGACATTTTTAATGTATAAATACCACTCATAACTTTTTACAGAGCGGTCTGGTTTTCGCGATATCATTTCATTAGAAAGAGTAAACCTATTTACCCACTAACCGCCCATAACCACCTCACCTGTTATCTCCTATTACTTGACTCTACCTCGTTGAACATTCTATATTTTGAGGCTGGCGGGTTTCGGCCTGAACACCTACATACACTCTACAGACCATATACATATTAATCTATGCTACAGACATAAACCTTGTATGTAAAAAAAAGCGGATATTTAGGCATTTGTAGCACTTTTATTGTACAACTTGTCAGGGTCGAGAAATTTGAATTTAATCATTTAGCCCCGAAAGCGAGTAATCGATTTGTCGATGTATCGATTCACGAACACTTAATTCATATTTATTTACATTATTCCACGCTGCACTATTCTGATTAACATTGGAAACGGCTCTTTTAATTAATGTTATTACAAAAGTACAATTTAAAACTTTTATTTT
>LUGF01047235.1:86109-100071 GCA_001625245.1 Calycopis cecrops
CTCAACTCGAAAGCAAAGTCCAAAATATTTTTTGAAAAAAACATGTCTTGACAGCTCTTGTGTCATAACAAGAGACTTGACAACTGACATTTCACAAGCAGAGAGAATGTAATCCATAGACAGAGGAAGCTAATAAAGACGTAGACAGAGAATATAGAAGTTTTCCTCTTTCTTCGGTTAATTTACCTCTGAGGTTATGTTGGCTAAAAAAGACTGTGTTGCTATGATTACTTTTAACGACTTCCCTTGTTACAATTCGAATTTTGAAAAATATAATGAAGGGATAATATTATATGAGAATATTTTGTTGTGTCATACATATCAGCATTAATTCTTTTATTTAAAAACATAAAAATATAATTACTAAAATTAAGAAGTATTTAAGTAAAAAAAAATAAATGAAATGTTTTATAATAATTATAGATAGATTTTGATTTTTTCTTAGTGAAATGAGTTGTAATGTTTGAGATGTTCCTTAAAATAATTATAATTTCTGGTGGTTATTATAACGTCTATAAATGGGGAAAAAATTAACATAGGTAGCCCTATTTAAGATACCTGACACTGCCAGACAGTATTTTACGTAGACAGAGAGTATTTTACGTAGACAGAGATATTCTCTGTCTACGGTATTTTATTTTGTATGGGGTGACAGCAGATGTTATTCATTACCAATCTTCTGAAAACAGAATTGTCAGAGATAAAATAACTCTACTACCGTAGACAGAGGAAAACTATACCCAACCCGTCCTGGCCGCTAAGTAATGATATCTAAGATTAAAAAATACAAATACAAAATACAAAGGCTTAAAACTGCACATCTGTACGTGGACAGAGTAAAGAACATCTGTACTAATAATATAAAGCTGAAGAGTTCGTTTGTTTGAACGCGCTAATCTCTGGAACTACTGGTCCGATTTGAAAAATTCTTTCAGTAGGTATTAGATAGTCCATTTAGCGAGGAAGGGTATAGACTACTTTTAACAGACTGCGGTAGAAAAATGGATTCACGTGAACGAAGTTGCGGGTGCCCGCTAGTTTTGAATATGAGAATACAAAAATTGTACAATTCTAGAAATTTTGCAAAAAATGGTTGAAAATTGATGCATAAAAAAAAGAAAATACGTATATCTTGGATATTATTGTACATTTTATAAATTCCAAGGTATAGAAAAACTGCACATTAATCAAAAAAACTGCACACCCCTCGAATTTTCTCTAGTGATCCATTATTTTGCAAAAAACATAAAAATCAACTTATGGAATCAATTTATGGCTTGGGTACACGGGAGTTGATGACGGCGAGTCCATAGTTACCTGGACTTGTGACTTTGGCTTGCAGATCACAAGTCTTCATTCTCTCGATTGCTCCATTGAGTTATATGTACTACGTAGTAATAATAACTCAATGGATTGCTCATTCATTCTCGAATGTTCATAGGAACAAATAAAAACAAAACGTTAGGCTTCCTTTTCTATTCATATATTTTATTTATTCAACTATTTTTTTACTCATATATTTTTTCATTCCGAAACCTATTCGTCTTGAAGAATCGGCTAGGTCATTTACCATATATTTAAAATCCTGTAGTTTTTGACAAGATGACATTTTTGTTGTCTGAATAACGTAGTATTTGATGTAATGCCTATTAATCTGTGAGTGTTAAAGATATTATCCTCCAATGCATGGTAAACAGTTTCGGAGAAATTCTATATCTACCTGCCTTAGGGCGACAGCACACTCGATACATTTAGCAGCTACAATCTGTGATTTTATAGCTTTCAGAAGCTGAATGCAGTGACTAGACGCTCCTCACGCACACTTTAAAACGCTGAACGCAGTTATTTTGTCGCAAAGTGACTGGGAGTTTTACGTATCGAGCATCGGAGCAGTCACTTATTGCGCGATTCCGATATCCCGACTGAACGCAGTCACTAAATCGTAATGCAGCATCGATGCAGTCACAAAATCGCCGATCGTCGATATTAAAAGTAGCGTGTGTGCTGTCGCACTAAATCACCGCGTTCAGCGTTTTTAAGTGTGCGCTGGGGAACGTCTAGTCGCTGCATTCAGCTTCAAAAAATCGTCTAAATCGCCGATCGTCGATGCTAAAAGTAGTTACTGTGCGATGGCTCTTACTATGCGATGAAATAGGTTGGTTTGTGCTGTGGTTTTGTACTTGGATGATTATTGTTGTGGCTTCGTATAGACAATATCTCCTGGGCTCTTTCCGACCTGGACATAACTACTGTCAATTAGGCATCTCTGCATGGACTCCAGAACTATACTGTTGGTCACGAATCGTTCTATGATTGGACTAATTATAATTAATATTAATACCATTACATTTAAAATTGATGTTGCTGCTTCAAAAGAAAGCCAACTACAAACCCAATTCACCAACACAGGCTCAATTTAAAATAATAAAATAAATATGTAAAGATAGTTAGGCTGTAAGGAGATAATAAAGAAAAAACGATTTTCATCTCCGAAACTTGATTGAAATATAAGAATACTAATAGACTTCTCTTTAAATACAAAATGCATAAATCTATACAGAAAAATTTGCAGTATACACAGACACAGCAATCAGTTTTTCGCGTTTTCTGAAAAAAAGTGCTTTTTGAGTTATTACCTGTTTAGATATAGCTTCTTCTTCTTCTCGTGTCAGTGTTCAGCTGATCAAATTTTACGTGCCCAGTACTGTGCCACATCCATTTTACCCTTTAGGGTAAAAGTGTTCTGTGGCCACATCTATAGAGGCAGCATTGGCAGCGAGCAGATCCTCGAATGTGCAAGTTCTTGGGCACAGCGAGCACTGGAGTAGATGCTCCATTGATTGTATTGGATCCCCGCAGTCGCATTGCTCCCCCGAGCAAGGTATTAGGCCCCAACGACTTCTATTTTGTTGACATAGGCCTACTTGTGTTCGGAGTCGATTAAGCGACTTCCAAGTATGCCAAGGCAGGTTGTGGCCTGGGGGGAGGTTTTCTTCAAGTGTCACGATATAGTAATATGTTATAGGTACAGTAAAAGCATTATATAATTAACTGAGAATTAAACTAAGTAGGTTTACTATTACTGCTCAATAATTGTTACTTTAGAGGACATGATTGTTTGGTAATTATGTTAAGCCAGACGAGCCGATGGAATATTCAAGGCTAACTTTTAGTATATTATAAACTCGATTTACAATCGATACAAAATTTAATCGTTACTCATGGTTTGTGATTCATATGTGTCGATAGAATAATATCGAACATCGTGCATCCCTAGATAAATATAAATGTAAATAAATTAACAATATTCGACTTTACCGTCTTTTATTTATGTACTTTTAAAGTACGTGTAATGTGAATTGTGATTGCTAAAATTTAATGGTCTAGATTTTCCAGTCAATTAATAAACATTAGCTTAAAAACATTATACTTTAACAAAAGTGCTGGATTTTAAGCGTTAAAATATTTAATTAAGTTATTTTTTTTGTAACTAATTTTGTACGGATGAGTATATTTTCTTAAAAATCTCGGAAATTAAATCGTATGGTTATTCTCTTGGTTAATAATTGACACGTAAATCCAAAAATTGATTATTGTCTTAATAAAATTATAAACAAACTTTAAGTTACATAGTTTCTTTATTTTTCATTAATATAATTATTTGTGCGATTTCGAAACCAAAGAAGTTTATAAAGGAAATTATTCGGTATGATTTTGCTTAGGTAAGTAAATATTATTATGATTGAAACATTGATGTAATTAGGTTTTTTTTTAGCCTAATATTATTCTAATTAAATTCTTCTTTTAGAAATGTCAGAGATAAAGTATAAAAATCAAATTCTAGCAGCAATAGATCACTTACGTTCAAGAAAATCGCGTCCAGATATAAATAGAATTTGCAAATTTATGCTGAAGTGTTATAAAGTTTCGCCAAAAGATACAAAGGCCGATTTAAAACGTTGTCTTAAAGAAAAATGTGTGTATAAAGTTGATTACAAAGATAATGTAAGCTACAGAAACGCAGCTAAGTGGAGAAGAAAGTCTGCACAGAATAACAGTAAGATTTTTATTTTTCTTTAATTTATTTTACTTTATTTTTAATTTATTTTATTTCATTTTTATAATTTATTTTATTTTTATTTTCTTTATCTACTGTAATCTGGGCGTATAGAAATGAATTCAGCAATTGCTACAAGTGAAAGAAGAATCATTACTTCAGCTATTGCTGCTCTTATTTATCAGGATCAAAGCTATTTAGAGAATGGAATTGCTTTTGATGACCTTGTGAAAGTGGCAGCATCACAACAAGATTCAAAATATTCTAGGAAACAACTGGAGACTATAATAAATAAGGAATTATCGTTAGGTAGCTTAGTAAAGTTACCAAATGGAACGTTAGCCCTTGGTCCTGCTGATCATGATGGTGATAGTTCAGACAGCTTCAGATTTGAGTATGCTGACTCTAATACAAAGGTAAAATATATTTTTATTACCATTTTTAAATTTGCATGAAATATAAGTTAACTTAATACATGGACTAGTTTAGTAGTCTTGTGCTTATTCGGACACCTTTCAATGCGCACAGCTATTAGTACAGTCGTAAAACATACTAGTACCTACACCTTATTAGTACTACTAGTACACCTGTCTTTTGCGAGATAAATTATGAGAATACATTAAGATTGTTTAAACATATCATGCTTTAAAAACTTTAATGCTGCAATTTATAAATAATAATATGCTGCGTGCAAAAAAAAGTGCTTAAAATGTTTTAATACGTAGATAATGTATAGGGCTACATTCTGCTTAAATAAAATAGTAGTTCAAGTGAATGCATGTAAGCGATCCACGGCTGTGTATCTCTCTTACAGTACATACTTATATACATTATCATAGCTTTTATATAGCATTAGGTGGTAAACAAGCACTGGGAGTATTTTGATCAGTACTAATATCTATTTTTAATGCAGATGTGATATTTCATCCCTCCTATGGACCTAAGAAATCAAATTAAACAAATTAATTGCAACAGTATAGACATCACTTTTATGGCAGTAGGTACCTTGTTAGCCGGAGATGTCCACTCAGTTCATATTAATTCATGCCTATCTTAAACAGTGCATGTAGATTTTTGTATAGATTTATTCATTTTCTATAATAATATGCATAATTCTTAATTTTGGCTGTTTATTTTTAATAAATGATTATTGATAACTATAACTACTTCATTTAACCAAGATCAAAGGAAATGAAAAAGTTTCATTCATATCTTTATCATCATCTTACAATCTCTTAATGAAAATTAAAAACTCTAACATGTTATTTATTATAATCCTTTGGGGGCTTGTGCAGTAGATTATATGTTTTTTAGAATTGTAATCTGAGAACTGCTAAGTACAGCAGTTCTCTGACTTATTTTTGCTTGCATTCAATCATAAAAAGCTGGTCGCATGAGGGTCCTATTTAACTTTTATAATATTTTGTTTGCATAATAGTCATTTTTGCTAATTGCATTAATACCTACCTAGAAACATTGTAATTTATATCACCACGAAAAGCTATCAATGTAATAAAATTGCAAGCTGTAGACAGATTGCAAGCTGCTTCTTTATCCGTTCAACAAGCTCAATGATTATCATTTCGGATCGGATCCATTGATCTTATGCACTTGAAGGCTATGTAATGTTATTATATCTGTTTGTATTTCTTACCTCCATTGATGAAATAACAAGTTCCACCTCATCTCCATCGGCTGAGGATTATTCTTCGAGGGAAACTTTGAATATGTATTATCTGTATTTTATATTCAACACAGTTTTTCAATAATTACAAGGCTTTAATATGTTTGGGGAGCATTATAATAGATTTATGCTAAATGCACTTGATGAAATGCAATATTGGTCTTCCTTGGATTCAGCATCCATATTACACCTAACAGAAGAGATTGTTATTCTAAACATAATTTATTTTCAGGATTTTAACTTCTATCATCATCATCATAATTATCACCCAGAAGACGTCCACCACTAGACAGGCTTCTCCCAGAGAACGCCAAACTTGTATATTTCCTTGTAATTAAAAAATATATATATTGTTTTTTTTTTTAGCTTACATCATCGGCAAACTCTTCATGCCGGTCTTCCCCACAGCGCATGAGAGGCAGGCCAAAGAAAAATGCTGGAGCCAGTTCAAACACACACAGTTCGAGTCAAAGCGCCGCTGTAAGAGTTGGAGAGCGGCGGAAAATGGCAAAGAAAGTGTTTGATCCTTCAGACAATAACGTGCCAAGCAAACGAAAGAGGGGAAGACCCATTGGTTCTCTGAACAAGAGTACCATACGAAAAAAAATGCACGCCAATAAGGCCAAAGAAAGCACTCCGCTGTCGGAAGGTCAGCTCTCTTTTGATGGGAGTGCCGACGAGGATGAAGATTCCCAACCTCTGGAACCCTCTGGTGGGGTATGTTCGGTCTGCTTGGAGAAAAAATCCAAAAGTTCACAAGATAGACTTGTGGAGTGTCGGGATTGTAGTAATAAGGCTCATCTCAGCTGCATTCAGTCTGGCTCCGGCCTGCTGAAACCCCGTCCAGACAACACATGGCAGTGTCCACATTGTAAAGTATGTGTTGTGTGCTGCGAAACAAGTGACGCTGTACGTATAAATAAACAACAATCATTTTCCTTAAGACGTATCATGTGCGAGCTAAAGTCGTGACATAAAGATAAATATCCTTGGAAATCGAGAAGTTTATTCTAAAGTACTTATACTTTAGTTGATGGAATATATTGTCACTTTTTGATCGAAATTCATATTACATTTTGATTAAATAATATACTTTTTTATACTATTTCCACTTTTTATTAATTCAAATCACATTAATACGACGATACGAGATGATGAATTACCGAAACCGGTCGTATTCATGTGATTTAAATTAATTAAAAGTGGAAATAGTATAAAAAAGCATATTATGCAATCAAGTAAAGAACACTATATTATTTTCGAATGAATGTAAATGTAAAAATAATAAATTTAATCAACATTTATATGAAAGGAGTTTCTAGGACGAATAAGCCAAATAAATCACACTTCTGGTAATAAAAGGCTACCGATAAGACAGACCTCCTTTAGTGTACCTACACTAGCGCATTAGTTTCTATTAGATTTCATTTACTTAATTTGTGTATGTGTGTGCACAATAGAGTACCTATATTTTCTTTTTATCTTCGTCACATTAAATTGTCAAAATGCCTTCATCTAGCTCATATGCATAGTCCAATGTTAAGCAGCTTAATAGAGAAGTAATTTGAATTCTGTAGTCGTGTTGAGTGTTAACAATTAATTTCCTTTCAGGGAGCGTTAACGGTTTGCAGTATATGTTCCGACGCGTACCACACTCTGTGTCATTCCCCTCGTATACCAGAGAGATTTAAATCATGGGATCAATGGGAGTGTACCAACTGCGTCGAGTCGCGTCCAACGTTCGACGACTCTCCGACGGCCTCGAACAGCGAATACAAGACCTGTTCTGTGGATCCCTTCCTCAAACCGCACGAGTTGGACAGAGCTCCGACCAAATTGGCGGAAGAGGTGCCCATAGACCCGAGCATACCAGACATTGCCAGTTGGAATGTGGACGATGTTTATGAATATTTCAAACAACACCACCCTGAGGCTGCGCCCATTTTGAAAGAACAAGTGAGTTGGACTGTTTTAATAACCATTCTTTGCATAAATAATATCTGTGGACTTTTACACACTACGTACCGTATGGATTTTGTTACGAGTACTAGACAACAGAAATCCCTTTTATTATAGAAATACATAGAATGCCTATATAGACATCTAATATGTAAAACTCAAACGTGACATAGCCATCTATCAACGCACAGCCCAAACCACTGGACGGATCAAGCTGAAAGAACAATGGTCATTTTGGACCATTAACGAGCCCAGAGATCAGACAGCCACCAAAATATAGTATTTTATTATTGTAATTATCCTATATAATTTGTTTTTATTTTAAAGCTTGAGTAATATTTTAAATAAATTTTAGAGTATAATTAATAAAGTGGTAATACTTACTACGATATTCTATGGTTTAATAGTGGTTTTTGACAAAAGTCAGTCAGTTGATTATACATATACCCTCCTAGCACCGGGCATATTATATTATTAGTTGTGTATTGTTGTTGCATAAAAACCATTGTCATTTTGCTCTACAGGAAGGTAGTTCGATTTTTATGACCTGACTCTCTGACATCTGTCATTTGTCAAATCCTAACAACACAGACTAGTAATATTCCAACAACCTCAAATATATATTTCATTTAATTACATATTTGTCCCGTCTTTAAAAAATACATTGAATATTGTATTTTATTATCTAATATATAAAATTCTCGTGTCACAGTTTTCGTTGCCATACTCCTCCGAAACGGCTTGACCGATTCTCATGAAATTTTGTGAGCATATTGAGTAGGTCTGAGAATCGGCCAACATCTATTTTTCATCCCGATATTCCCACGGGATCGAAAGTTACGCGGGTGAAACCGCGGGGCGCAGCTAATATTAATATAGATAAATAAAACATTGTATGTTTTATTGATGGGCGCGTTTAAGGTCCAAGGCTTGTTAGAAGATGACCATTGTTCTTTGGCATCCAGGTAGATGTTACGACGTAGGCATACGCTAAGAATGGATTTTTAGAAATTCAACTCCTAAGGGGGTGAAATAGGGTGTTGAAGTTTATATGGATTTCTTAGAAATTAAACGCGGGTGAAACCGCGGGGCACAGCTAGTTCATGATAAATTTGTTAAGGTCAATACCATATACTTTTAAACTTAGTTGATCGTTTAAAAGTTCATGTTGAAATTGAATAGCACGTGTCTTTTTAAATTTATTTAAGAACCAGCAGTACAAACATTAATCATTCACATTTTAGTCTAATGAAAGATAATAAATTATCTGAGTTGTGTACATTTACAGGTGACAACATTCTGACGAATACCTACAAAACAATATAACAATGATACAATACAATATTAGTTAGTACAACACAATGGTTATTAGACTTTTATTCTATACTAGCTGTTACACGCCGCTTCGCTCGCGTCTGTTAAATCAATTGTTTTTTTTAAAGTATCCTATGTCAAGGTCTAATGCCTCTAAGAATATATTGTAAACAAAGTTTCATGAAGATCGGTGGAAGTTTTGGCGTGAAAACGTTACAAACAAACTCACATTTATAATTTAAGTGGGAAGTAAAAGACGATATTTTGAATTAATCACTTCGTTGCTATTATATTATCAGAACTTGGCTTAACTCTTGTATTTTGTTATTCTTGCGTTTTCTATCAGTATCTCGGCCTTCTCTTTAACTCCACGCACGTTCTATGCAGTGTCACACTGCATAGTATTCAAAGGCAGTGGCGCACTATTCCATGAAAGGCCCGTGGTAAATTCATCGGATAGGCCCCCCAACATAAAGAAGCTTTTTTTAATAAATGTTGAGAGTTGGGATTCTCCTTTGACCGAGGGCCCCTACCGCCCCGTGGCGTTTTGCCGACTTGCTACCCTGTAGTTACGCCATTGTCCACAGGATAAAAATGCTATTAATAAATACCATATTTTCTATATATATTTGCAACTCTAACGCAAAAACTATTGAAAGATATTGACATAATTTGGCTCAGATATGGATTACGATCTGGAATAAGTAATATAAAAATACATTTTATTATGAGAAAAAAAAAATATTCATGTGGAACTAATTTTACGCGGTTGAAATCGCGGGGGATAGTATTATGACCACTAAACATATATCGAATCACCAGTTGCATAACGGCTAAACAGAGGAACATAGTGCCACTATGTTCCTGATCCTTACACACTTACCTTGCTGAGGAATTGCCAATATTTTATCAGGGTTTATATTACTTTTTTTTTCTATATTTCAGGAATTTGATGGCCAAGCTATAAGCATGGCTCGAAGAGCTGATATCGTTAGAGGCTTAGGCCTCCCCCTTGGTCCAGCTCTGGCTTTATACAGAATTATAGTGAAACTTCAGACCCGACGAGATGATTGGACTATGTGTTGGGGTTGAAAGATTACTTATTTCTATGTACTTTTGTATGCCTTCTAGTATAAGATGTATAGAATAATTGATACTTTTAATAAATGAAGAAATATCAATGATTTATTCATTTTTGATAGTTAAAATTGCTGGTATACAAGCACATACATTTCCTCGAAATGGTAAAAAGATGTATATACAGCGTCAAAAACACCAGCAAGGTATCTGGTAGCTTTAACAAAAAAATGTTCTACGACTTCATAATCCGCCATTTTATTTTTTCTTACAAACATAAATATGAATTGAAATATTCGTCCAAGCATTATAAGTGCATCGCTTACCTACGCAATACTTAAAGGCTCCCTTGCCTTTATGTATTACGTAACGAAATTTGGGGGACGGGGGACTCTTGTAAAAAGTTGCGATACGTTAATGGGCGGGAGGGGGGTTTCGAACAACGTGTTACGTAATATTGTTTTTTAATAAAAACGATAATATCCCATGTTGAAAAAAAATTGATAACCTTTTTTTTGTTCAATTTCTGTAAAAATATGCTGAGTTGTGTGTTCGTAACGTTTTGGAAGGGAGAAGGGGCTACACAATAACGTTACGGCGCGTTACATGAGGGTACTCTCAAAAATCTTAAAAAAAATAATAATACGCGTAATACCAGAACGCTCTCTAAGAACCTGTCCAGATCACGCGATTCAAGCGCGAGTGGATGGATACGCGCGTCATTGTTGCTAGAGCTGCATACTCGCGTTTTATGACTCGCACGTAAATCGCGTGTAATGAGCGCGATTCTCGACTCGCGCGTACCTACGACGCGCGAGCGATCGGCGGCGACTAGGGCGCTGTTGTAGCGTTCAGCACTAATGGTGAGACAGCGATTGCGATCGCTGCTAAAATTCACTCTGCGATTTATAAACAGCGATCGGAGTTACGATCGCTCGTTGCGCAAGCAGTGATTGAATCACTACATGCTCATAGCGACCTGTCACTGTTACTTTTTCGCTGTGATCGCTGGCAGCGACGCTTACAGCGCACAGCGATTTTTCGCAGCAATCGCAATCGCTGTCGCACCATTAAACAGGGATATAGACGAGTGACCTTCAAAATGCGATATGACCACCGTTAGGCGCTTAAAGTAAAGAGTGATTAAATCATTGCTACTATTCACTACTATTTTCTACAACTGCTCAGAGCGATCGCTGCTATTCAAATATCACTCTCACACCTCTATCCAAAACTACGCGCGAGTGCACAGCGATTTCACGTATTTAGTTTGGATAATAGCGAACTTTTTATTTACGATATTAAAAAAGGTAGCCATGGGATATGGAATCGTCAAAATATTGCAGTACAGTCACAAAAAGTGGGAACTGGGAAGAAATAGTCTGGAAAGAAATATTTTTTGTGTAGATACGCGCGTGAATCGCGGTATCTGGACGCAATAGAAAATTGATACGCGCGAGTCGCTTAATCTGAACAGGCTCTGAGGTCAACAAACCCGTGACGCGAGCACGGGCCGCGCGACAACTACAAATGTCACCACAATACATTCAAAACTTACGATTAACGAGACTATCTATATCTGAGAGTTTACTAGTGTTATCAAACTAACCATGTATACCTCTTGTGAACAACCTATGTCGTTCAACCATCATGGTTGTTATCAACACCATATCTATTACATATATATTGAAAGGACTACCCATAGTGCTTTAGTACAGTGTCCAACATCCTCAGTGTGATAATTAATTATGTAGTTGTACTTCTAAATAATAGTACCTATTTATAAAAAATCTACAAGAAACCACACTTCTTTGCGGCTGATACAGGACGCACAAAGATACGCTGTTTTGTTGTCAGTTTCCTCTGGCCCAATGGAGGTTGGACGTAAGGAGAGTCACACATACTCAAGTATATCAGCATTGGTACTATTTTATAAAGTACTAGCAGTACCGTGCGCGCGTTGCTACGCCACCAACAGATACGTCAGCATGGACTATCATAGCAATATATAAAATTCATTTGAATGGCAGTAGCGCCATCTGTCGAAAATTGGTCGTATCAACTTAGAAGAAACCTTCGTGGGCGCATTCCTAATAACTTTAGTAAAAATCATCACATTCTCAAATGCACTATGCAGATTCTAGAAAGGACATTTATTTTTTTATATACAAGGTTGATAAAAGCGAGAGGCATTAATTATTTTTTTTCTCACTTCGTACACACTGTATCATTCGCTCATCGAGCGCGCGACCGCCCATAGTCCACCGGGGTCATTCAACAAGTACGAGGCATAGCCGGCCCGGTACTAAGCGTGATTACATTTTTTTCGCTATTTAACTTCTTTGAGAAAAATATAATATAAAAGTATTTTCGTATACTTGTTAACTTTTTACTTTAATAGTTTTAATTCTGAACCAAATCTGAAAATTTGGCCGGTGACCAAAAACTAACCCTGTATACGAATGCATTATGTATATATATACACACACACACATAATGCATTTATGTCTGTGAAACAATGAAAATACATCATCAATCGGTTCAGCCTTTTAGAAGTTTACCCATTTTCCCATTGGAATGAAACATTTTCCCGTGGTAAAAAAAGCCTATGTCAACATTTTAATAAAGGAAAATAGTAAAATTAAAAAAAACAATTTTTCATTAACATTTTATAAAAAAAATAACTATTATTTTATTTGTACAGTACAGATACCATCATGATGATGATATTTTATCCTCTTTGCTAAGCTAAAAGCTTATATTAACTGGCTAACTTTTTTGTTTCTTTAAATCTTTGATTGATTCTTTAAATTATCTGATAATGGTCCGTGTTTTATTGTCATTTTACTCAGATGGCAACTTAAGGTTATACAAGGATAAAAAGGTTAGCTTAAATTTTTGTTAGAAATAAAAATATATTTTTTAGATTATAATTACACATTAAATAACACTTGTACTACTACCCAATGGTAGTACAGTTTGATAACAATTAGTAAAATTGATCCAAAGTAAAAATTTACATTACACTTCAAAATGTATAACTTAGTTTTTGTAATATATCAATCTAGATCATAATGTTTCATAAATGAAAGAAATACATCATACACAGCTTGTGCCACATTAACATAAATCACCCTGTAGTGTGTTGGTAAATAACAAAAATTAATAAACTGAACTGGTGGCCAAAATAAACAATCGCCCTGAAAAAAAAATATCCATTATATACAATTGCTATAAATACCAACCAAGATATTTTTAATGAAACAATAATATAAACTTACTATGTAAACATATAAAAACTTTGCTTTAACTTCTTCATTGATTTCCCTTAAAGTAGAGTTTTCAAGAATACCCATGCCATATAAGAAACCTAATATAGAAATGGGTGATGCAACTAACTGATCACTAATAATTTTTATTATAACTGTTTTTAAATCATATTTAGGTAATATTCTGTCCAAGTTAATGTAGTAATAGTGATGAGGCGGCCCCAACAGTGTGCCCACAATGAACATGCGACCTAAAACCATTAAAAAATGTATGAAACATAATATACTATTTTTACATAATATTTTTTATTTAGTGGCTTGGACCACTACTCAATCTCATTGCTTTTACTGTATCCCTTGGCATTACATATAACGTAGTATTATGGCTGAGGTTAAAGGTAAAGCTATCTTGGGCGAAATATATAAAAATTGAATCAAAAGAAAATTGGTTTGTACCTGTAGTATACAAACCAATTTTCTTTTGATTTAATTTCCAATTATAGTTTACAATAAATAAATAAATAATGTCATCCAAGCTGATTTCGGCTACGGTGGCCGTCTCTATAGAGATGAGCCATCTGCGCAGGACATATTATAGTGCA
>LUGF01047235.1:100208-115647 GCA_001625245.1 Calycopis cecrops
ATAAGTGATTACTGACCACTACTAAAATCGGCCCAAGTTCACACATGCACACCTTTTTCCATAATTTTTGAAACACTCTTTTCCACCCTTCATGACCACTAGCATTACATGCTTGGCATACCAGCTAACTTTACTGCTGAGCTAATCTGTTGTCAAAACACAATATTAGGTAAGTGAAAGATACCTCCTCAGTAAAGCAAGCTTGATTTAACACTACAGAATGAAATTTATTAGCAATACCTAACCGTTCCCAATCAAAATTGGTCTTATTCTTGTCCTTATACATATCATATTTTTGAACAACAAAATCGCCAGCAGCCATACATATTCCTGATGTTATACTATTTGTAAGAAGCAAATTTTTTTTGAAGAAGAAGTGAAGTCCACGTTTAAAGCTTGAGTTAGATCTTTGTGTGCCTTTTAAATTAGTGCGGCAAAACAGTCTTAAAGTGCTGGTAAAAATCATGTTTGCTAAAAAAAATGCAATTATTATAGATAAATGCGAAAATTTGTGTTTGTTTGTTTGTTACTCATTCACGCAAAAACTGCACAACCGATTTTCATAAAATTTGGAACACACAGAGGATGACCTGGAGTTTTTATCCCAAAAAATGTTCCTATGTGATGCCATGGGATGATTTTCATTTTCCACGGGATCGAAATTTACGCGGGTGAAACCGCGGGGCGCAGCTAGTACATAACATTACTCTGGTGTTTTCAAAAATGATAATATTTATGTATATTCTGGTTTTACCCGCGAAAATCTATTTTATGAGAAACGTTCAAATTTTCGGGATAGTCGTATATATTTAGTTTATTATAAAGTTTAATTCAATTGACTACATATTTGAGACTAAAAGAACAATTTAGGAACTGTTCTTCCATTGTCGACTAACGCTTTTATTTCAGTAAAATAACTTTGTAAAGTAAACACATTACTAATTACCTGATAAGTGTACAATTTATTATATTTGAATAAACTGTGTGTTCAAAGCCTACATTCTTATTATTTTAATTAACCTATACTTACTGTTATCATAATTCACATTTCTCTTTAGTCATTTGATTATGACATAATCATATGCAACAAACTTGTAATGATTGGAAAACATTTCACTAGCATATCTTTTCTTTCCTAAACAAAATTACATAACATTGAGTTGGTTTTCAGTAAATATTTTATGATTTTACAATTTTGTAAATTGCGCGAGTCGCTTAGTTTTTTATTTTTTTTATTTCGTTCCTTTTGAAATAAGCTACGACTAGATGACATTCTGCCTTTCTGTCGTAATCAATTTTGTGATGTTATGAAACATCATTCGTTTTTTCCCATAACATTTTTCATAGGCATTTCTATAAATAATTCTATTATTTCTGCCGTATTTAGGTTTTCTTAAACGTCTTTACTGGTCTATTCTTTTCTTATAAAACTCAAGTCGTGCCAACAGCTTTACTGTATATTCCTAATAGAGAAAAAGCCAGTCGTTCGTCATCTTAGATCATTTAGTAAAGATAACTTTATGTGATCTAATTTCGTTATCGTCATTTCATAAAAGCTTAAAGTTTCTCTGCGCATATCTTTAACATAGGTAAAAACGATCAACGACTATGGAGTTTAGGTCGTGTTTACTTGAGCAGATAAAAGGTAGCAAACAAGGACGTTAAAAAAGGCGGCAGGATTTTAGTCTAGAAACTAATGAACCCTTTAGGAAAATCTATTTTATTGAAACTTATAAAAATAATTAATCTAGGCTTTAATTTAAGCTCGCCAAACTATTATTGAAAAATTATAATACGATATTTTTATTAAAATTAATTATTAACAATAAAACTATTGATATGATTACATAATCTAAAGATTTAATAAAAACTTTTAAGAAAAACAGTTACAAATTACAATAATTAAAGTGGATACGTAACACAATCAGTTGTTGAGGTCGATACGCTCTTCGGGTGCTAATGCGCGTAGGTATATTTGCAGGCCGTCTCAAATTTTATGTAACAAAATATTACAATGAGACGATAAAATTTAAAACACTACATTACACTACACACAAAATTTAAAATGATGTTTATTTCCTTATTTTTTAATTTGGCCGGTGTAACCAAAATGTAACCTTGTATTTGTGTACACTCACGAAAAAACCTTAGTTATTGAATATAAATTTCTAAAGTCAACTCGTCTACCAATTATTAATATCAATTATTAAACCAACAACACGATTTCATTAAAGGGAACGTGCACGAAACATAGAGGCAGCACTTTCGCCACCCTAGTATCATTTTACTATTCAAGTCGTAGACAGAGAATACAATTATTTATAGACGAAACCCAACCTGTCCTGACCGCTCAAGTAACGATATCTAAGATTAAAAAATACAAGTAGCTAAAACTGCACATTTTGATTATGAGAATACTAAAAACTGCACACCTAGAATTGTTGTAAAAAATGTTTGAAAATTGATGCATAAGGGCATACAGAAAATGCGTATATCTTGTATAATAATGTATATTTTAAAAATCCCAAGGTATAGAAAAACTGCACATTAACCAAAAAACTGCACACCCCTCAAATTTTCGCTGGTGATCCATTATTTTGCAAAAAAAAAAACAGAAAAATCAACTTCTTGAATTTATTTATGGCTTGGCTTCACGGGACTTGATGACTGAGTCCACGGTGACCTGGACTTGTGACCGCGGACTTGCAGATTACATAATTATAATAAAAATACTATGTATTGAATTTTTTTGCGTATTTCAATTAAATAATTTTAAATTCTGCTTTATATCATATAGCCAATAATTTAAGCCAAATCTAAGGGCTAAACGTTGTTATAATAGAGTGTACTTACAAATGGAATGATACGTCCATATCTCTTCTTTCGCTATCACTTTTACACTATAAAATACTACAACGCCCCGTATTTTTTTACAAATATTGTTAAAATTATTAGCTGTATACATGGTGTCCAAGAAAAAGGGACACCTGTTTTAATGTAGGATAGGGTACATTGGTAGCATTCAAATACAAAATGAAATAACATAATATATCTAATAATGAAAAAGATATAGCGAAAAAACAAAATTTCTTATAACAGCGCTTCCCCTTAACGCGGCGGCTGATCTTAAACGAGCGCGCGTTGCACAGTGGTTCAGAGCGACCGATCCCGCGTTTTAGGGCAAAGTGGATCAACGTTGCAGTACTGTTGCGATGCTTTAAATGTTCTTTATTTAAATATTTCATGCATATAACAAAAAATTAACAAACACGTCTAGTTTAAAATCATTTACTTTACACGTTTTATGTGTTTTTTTTATGAAAAGTTTAATATTTTTAAAATTTTGGACTCGCATATCTCCGCAACGCTTATGATTTTTTCAAAAATTCTTTTTACATTTGAATACTACTAATGTACTCTATGCCCCATTAAAACAGGTGTCCCTTTTTCTTGGACGCCCTGTATATTATACAATTTGTATTTTGAATGTATTAGATTTTTTTCAAATCGAAAAAATGGCAAACAAAAAATGCTCCAACCGACGCGACGTCCAAATTGCTTAGCAACACGTTAGCAAAACTTGGCCGAGTATTTAACAGGCCTTGAAAAAACGGGCATGCGTAGCGAGACAAAAGATTGCATCATTTCGTCCTGCTTGTTTACACGTCATAGGCATAAATTGATCCTTGTCTTGTGGAGTCAGATGCTATCACTTCGTATTATCACACTATCACACTTGTATTCTCTGTCTACGGTACAAACGAAAGTTTGCCAGCATTCGTTTCACGTTTCAGCCACTAGTTAGCGTGGCAGTCTAGAAGCCCTCAAAATCATTAAATAGGCATACTCTTTGTTTTATGGAAAAAAAAATATTTGGTAAAAATGGCGGGAAAGCATCGAAATTAAAACCTGCGCTTTTAAAATCTAAAATTTTAATTATAATAATACAACAGACATCCTGTCTCCTGTGTCTGACTGTATTGCCTAACTCGGCCGATAAAGTCTGCAGTTGAGAGTTGTGACGGTAGTAAATTGTGGTTCCAGACCTGTTTAAAATTACAAGAAACTTAGCGACACCGGAACTCAAATAAAACACAAGCGATATGACATTCATTTATTTATTTGCGCATTGTAGACATAGTTATTTGTATATTAGCTAGAGGGTCCACGTAAGAAAGCATATATATTTTAAAATACGCCAATTATTGTTCGATAAGTTTCTTACAAAAAGATAAGATATAGAGAAAAATCTTGGTTGATTTATATTCAACAATACCACAATAATTTATGTATAAAATATAAATATTTAAGAACGCAAAGTGGTAAAGTAGGACAAAGTCAGTAACAGAGGAAGATAAGGCAAGGGTACCTCTTTGCGCACAGGTCGCCAATTATCAGAAGAAAAAGAATACCTACACGATGTAGCAGTACCAGAGAAGAGAAGACTTACTACTGGTGGGCAGATAGTGGCTCATTGCAAAAATTACATATTGCAATAAGACATTTTCCAATAAACATTACCTAATTATATACAGTAGTAATGTAACCAGCTAATATTTGCAATATTGAACACATCCAAACGAATTACACCAATGTCTGATATTCATTTATTTCTGTAACTGACAATTGCCAAGTTTTTAGATTAAGAAAGATTAGTTATTATATTAGAACAGATTTCTCATTCCATTCCTCTGTGGGCCTACTACTTAATATTTTTATAATTGAACAAAATATAATATTGTACAATTAGAAAAATGTATTTATGGGAAGCCTACATTTTGACATTTTCGTATATTTATAAGAAGAACAACGATTTTGTTATTTTTTTTACGAAAACAAGGAAATATGATACATTGGAAAAAGTAGACGCACTTCATCTCTGTTAATCTCTGCCCTTCTTGCGCTGAATTTTATGATAAAACTTACTGTACTAGATTTTTTTTATACCTACTGTAAACGCCACTTAATCGCGTATTATTTTAATCGAAGTATTTACCTCGACTCTCGACGTTACGTCAGAAGTACTGATGCTCCATGGTGTCGAGGTAAATATAGTAAGTGGTAGTGTCACGCTGCATGCATACATGTAGCTAAATTGGGCCGGCACGACCGGGGAGGTACCTCTCGCATACACGAGACTGGCGTAAAGTGACAGCGTGATGACGCGTTTCGTGCGGTGTGTAAATAGCCGGTGACCCAATGGGGCCGAGGAAGGGGGCAACGCATCTTTGTATAAACTATGCGGATGGATCTATGGGAGTCGGTAGACATGAAAATGGCTCCGACTGCTTCTTTGCCCCCTTCATACATAAAAAAAAATCTTCGAATAAAATAGTACGCGATTAAGTCCCGTTTACAGTATAAAATATGAATACAAATCGTGAAAGTTTAAAACAATTTACTGCACTATATATTAGGTATATAAGACTCAGGTTAACAAGAAAAATCTTTACTATACATACAAGGTTGATAAATCGAGAGGCATTGAATGAAACAATGAAACATATTTAGTGTAACATTTTCAGACTACATAACAAAAATCAGATCGATCAGAGCAACAGTTTAGCCACAGTATTTTTTTTAAGTTTTCCTCACTTCGTACACTCTTTATCGTCAGCTATCCGCGAGGCCTACTGACTAGGGTCATTCACCCCCTGCGAGGTTGCCGCTGTCGGCATCAGTACAAAGCATGTTTCCATTTTTTCGTTATTTAACTTTTTTGAAAAAAGTATTTTCGTACTACACTACTTCTCGTAAACTTGTTTTTAATAGTTTCGGATTTCACTTATAGTATACGTAAATTCATTAAGTGCCTCTCGCGCTTATCAACTTTGATAATTAAGCAGGCAACAAATCGACGGCATATTTTCCAACATGCCCGGGAAACGAAGCATAATTTTAAAAGTTTATTAAAGGCATAAGTCGACAACTATGCGTTTCAGGCGTAACTTCTTACCACACATAACATCATTGTAGCACCGCTACCATAGTCGGTATTTCCGAACCGATACGACCTAGGGTTCTCTAAGCTTGTCATGATCGACTTCTTAATATAAATTAAATTTCTAATAAGCAAATTGCTGTTAAATATCTTACATAGGTACAATTAAAGAGTTAATCTCTGTGTGTCGTCCCCAAGAATAGATAGCAATCTTACTGACCGGTTTGAGGTTTATATTGAAGGGTGCGGAATATTTGAACACAAAATTGAGCAGGTAAATTTTACATGAGCATTTGCTTTGATAGTCTAGGGGCCTATGGCCAACTATATCAGATTTTTTTTTTGTGATTGCACCATAATATGCGATTCGCTTCCCGGACAGACATAACATGTGAATAACATTATTCGATTATAACATATAAGCATCATAAAATTATTTAGCTAATTATATTAATAGTTTAAAAATCAACATATAATTTTCTAATTATATATAGACCCGTGTTTAAGCACAATTATTAAATAACACTAAAATGTTATTAAAATTCTTATTGCGTTGATTAAAATATCGTAGATAAGACCAGACTGTATTCTTAATTATAATAGATGAACTTCATATTTTATGCATAGAAACGAAATATTCGTAATTCTTAACTTCTATAATATGTATATCATTTTCGCTACATCAATAATAATTAATTGAAAATATTCCGATATTGCGACAATAAATATGAAAAAATAAATATTAAATATTTTATGAGATAATTACTTTTGCGTGGTTATCTAGATAACAGTATAAACTTTACATCCAAAAAAAAAGCATCAAAGTAGCTATGACGGTAAGAATAAATTTTTGGGTTAATGATAATTTAAATACTTACACTTTTTAGTGTTATCCTAGCAATAAATTCACGTACCCTGTAGTAAATTTATTTCAGTAAAAGTTTTACTAATTTTACCGTACAAGACTTAAACAAATCGTGAATATTTGTAACAAATTAATTTAAAAATATTTTACTATATATATGTTGCAATCTGTAATAATAATTGTAGATTTTGATTGCGATTTTTCTAAAAAACATATAAAAATAGCTGCCAATTTACCAAACTTCCCAATACCAAAAATAGTAGACGCAATGAACGAAGAACGTACACGTTCTATCTTCATTGCCTCTCCTATTTTTGCTAAGCACAGGTTAAGAAAACAAAGTCTAAAAAAATATCTAAAATGAGCACCAAACGACTAAAATTGGTAATTTATATACCAATCGACAACAACAAATATTGTAAACAAAACGAACAAACAAAATTTCACAAATATTTAAACCTACTGACACTAACAATTGACACACCAAAAATTCGTGTTACATTTAATTCGGCCCAGTTTTTGTTAGTTTAGTCTATGTTTGAGCATGGTTATATATTTAGAGATATAGAAGGACCAACTTTTGTGGGAGGTTAAAACTCTAAATGTGTCCGACGAAAAACAGTAAATGATAGTTCAGATTTCCTTCTGAATAGCAAATAGCTAGAGAATTATATAATATTTGTCATTTATTATTACTAGTGCCGCCTATTCAATACTCATTTTAAGGACACATTTTGTCGGCGCTCGTATTAACTCAACCCTCCATAGGCGAAAGGAATAGATTTAACACCAAAAGCGGACTAGATGTTGCTATAAAAAAATCACACAGGCAACGTGAGTGACAACTATTCAACTTATGGTAATTGTTATGTACAGGTATATGTATACATTATAATATCATGATAGTGGAAAAGATATAATTTAAACACTAAATACACATTATAATAATAATAATAATAATGTCGTCCTAGCCGGTTTCGGCTACGGCGGCCGTCTGTATAGACGTGCCATCTGCGCAGGACATAATTATTATAGTGCACAAGTGTGCGCGCAGACACAAGTGCACTCTCTATTCCCTCATTCTCATATTCCGATGGGACGGCAATCCGACACGACCGGTGAGAAATCAGGAAATACACATTATAGAAATGAGATGGCCAACATTTTCAAAAATTCAATGAAACAATAATTTATGTAGTTGTGTTGGCGCACCAACAGTTGGCCACCCCTATTATATATTGTAGCAGATTGTAGCATACAATTGTACGTTGACCAACTACGACGTTGTAGATTTGTAATAAATATTGTATACTATTATACTTTATAATGAGTATAGTAATAGAAGATATACCATAAGGAAAGTCTTGATACATTTTCAATTCCATATAAATTCGAGATGTCTCCGACTAGAATATTTAAGTAATCTCGCGACTGGACAGTCAGGACAAAAGTCTAGGGCCATTTACACCTTAAGAGCCCTTAAGAAAAGGTCGTATTTTTAACCAATGTTATCAATGATTTTATTTTATTTTACTATATCTTAATTTTGAAACTGAGTAGGGGCAATGCCCATATGTTCCAGTAAGTCGGTCCTGTGTACCAATGTGTGGCATATATCTCAACCCCAAGTATCCAAAAGTTCACTGCACATGTTCAAATAGAATTTGGGACTGAAAATCTCGCTGTACTGTGCGCAATCTTTCGAGAACATCACAGCTGACGCCATCGTTGGAGCATTCGTCTCCATGAACTTGCGCAGAACTCCCTCCAAATCCTCAACCTCTAGATTATTCTCGATGTAATAATCTTTGGCCAACCTAAAGCATGTCTCCCACAAATTCTTTTCCACTGGAAATAGGCTGACACATTTTTGTATAACCTTCGCGGCTTCCAGTGACAGGTTCACTTCGGTGATGTTGGTCGTTGACTGAGGAATTTTCTTGGTGTATTTCAATTCGTCACAACAGCAAGGCAGAGCTTGGTACACGCTTGCGTCTACAGGAGAGAAGGGTTCGTCATTGAGAATCGTCAGGCAAATATCTTTAATGCGTTTCGACATGACATTTGTCAGGACAATTTTGAGTTCGTCCTTCTTTCTCCCTTCGGTTTCTTCAGTATGTGTCAAGTAGACCTGGTCGTTTTGGGGACCGCGTTTCAAGTTCTGCAGCAGTAACTTGAGGCAGCTAGGGTAGTTTCCTTTGTGGTACGCCAACTTGGCGGCCATATTGTCGTTGCTTTTCAGAGACTCCTCGTTGATCCAGGGTTTGAGGAGCATAATGACGTCATCGGCCCAGGATTTCTTTTTGAAGTCCGACATTTTGGTGAGGGGGTTGAGTTTGGCCTCCAAAGGCTTTCTCTCGATGCCGTCTATATCGAAGGGGAACATGATGTCTAAGCGATCGGTCGGTTGGAACACGAATTTGTTTTTGCCGCTCCGATTCGCGGGGATTTTTATGACTCTCTTGGTAGTTTTCATCATTATGATTTTGTTGTTCAGTTTCATCTTCTCGCTATCCGACTGGAAACGAAGAATACAAATTAATATCCTCATATTGCGTTGCGGGTCAGATGTTAACTAGATACACTTTAAGGTGATATTTCTATGCAAAATTGGTTATTTGATTATTTTTATTTCCAATTTTTTCATATATATTTTGTTTATTTGTATTGTAGAGCATTGAATGAATATATCTCTATCCTATAGTTATGTTGACATTACTAATACTAGATAAAGGTACTAGACAACGAAATAACGTATATTATATTATAAACGTATATTTAAGATTTTTATTATAGACTACATACATAATAGAAACATCCATCCATGAATTTACTTTTTCGTCCGAGCGATATAAGTGCATCGCGTACCTATGGAAGAAACAACCCGTGGCCTGTCGCTGGGTCTACCAGCTGTCCACATGCACAGACCGCTCAGGACTTATGTCCCCACAGTACATTAAAAAATTAAAACATAATTTGAGAGTTATGTTAAAAATCATAGAACAAAATATGTTGTAAAAGATGCTATCTGTAACTGAGAGCTTGTCGATGTTTTCAAAATAACCCTCAACAAATTCATTCAGGGGTTTGAGAGTCTTTTGGTTCATGCAGCGTGTACGTACAGTCACGAGCTATAATTTATATGTTACACTGTATTTGTATTTTTGAAATTCCATATTATTACTTTGACTTGTCAAAGAAAGTTACTATGACAGTGTAAAGTCCAAATGGGACTTTACTAAATTATTCTATGGGAGAGCTGTAGCCTAACCAACCTAACACCTAGGTTATACTGCCCTAACAACCCTAGCCCTACCTATAGAATGAATATATACATATATATATATTAAATGTCAGGATGTCTGTACCGTGCGACCTACGGGTAACAGACAGATAATAAAGTATATGTAACATATTATTGCTCGTGACTGTACGTGTGTACGTACCTGCGCATGCGTGTTCCCCGTGGCGTAGATCCGTCCGTCCTCATCTATGTAGACTGTAGTATCGCCGCCGCACGCGACCAGCGCGCGCGTGTTTATATGCGAACCGTCCCAGTCCGGCGTGGAATACGGGACCACTCCGGACTTGTCCGGCATGTCCGTACGTATGGTCACCTCCGAGGGTACTTGCACTTGCTTCCTGTCTCCGCTACCTGAGAGTTAATTAAATAGCCGGTAGGTTTACATCCCTATCTAATTTAGTAAGAGGTAGTGCTACTCTGCATGCTTGCATGCAGTCAAATTGGGCCGGCACGTCCGGGGAGGTACCTCTCGCTTACACGAGACTGGCGTAAAGGTCATGAAAACAGCTCCGGCTGCTCGTTTGCCCTCCTATATCATAAAAAAAAAATACAACGGAATTGCGACGGCACGATCGGGGAGGCACCCCTCGCTTACATCATCTGGGTGTAAAGTGTTAGATGTGCTGTAGCGTTTCACGTGCATCGCAACTCATAAAGTCTGTCCGGATGTCTATAATGGGCGTCTAAAGTCATGAAAATGGCCCCAAGTGGTCGTTAATCGTTTGCCCATATTATAAAAAAATGTATCTAATGATGAGATAACGTCAGTGATTTTGAATTTTGAATAAAGGAAGACTTACTGAACCAACTAATGAATAGGAATACAAATTACTCCCTTTACTAATTACTGAGCAAAGTCCTAAGTTTACAAGACACGTACTAGAATACATATTAGGTAATATGGATGGCTAAAGGCATTATGCACGGAAATAACTAGTAAATAATTATGTCCGGAGTTAAATTAGAAGGAAAAGTCTAACTCATCGTTCTATATACGTATACAATTTACAACTTATCATCGCAAGAGTAAAGAAGAGGTAGTGCCACACTGCATGCTTGCATGCAGTCGAATTGGGCCGGCACGACCGGGGAGGTACCTCTCGCTTACACGAGACCGGCGTAAAGTGACAGCTGTGCTGTCGCGTTTCGTGCGGTGTGTAAGTAGCCGGTGGCCCATGGAGGTGGGAGGAGAAAGGAAGGCAGCGCATCTGTATAGCCTCTATGCGGATGTTTGTGGGCGTCGGTAGTCATGAAAATGTCACCGGCTGCTCGTTTGCCCTCCTATATCATAAAAAAATAAAAAAAAATATAAAAAAATAAAGAAAAAAGTCAACATACCACATTGACCGTCGAAGTTAAGTCCCCAAGTATAAACCGCGCCGAGGTTGTTCATCAGACAAGAGTGGTGCCAACCCGCTGACATCTGAAATAAAACCATCAAATTTTATATTGAACTCAGAAATATAGAAAACCATGAGTGGTGACAACTCGACATCTCAAATCGTAACATTAAGTTTTATAATGAACTTAATAGAACCAATTATATTCTGACTGAAAAATAATCTTCAAGAAAACTAACCATTATCCAAATAAGGCAGATGGATAAAAATTATTAGTTTGTTGGTGAAAAGTGAGAGATAAATAACTCAGCGCAAGTGATCCAGAACAAGCTCGTAGTAGGGACTGTGAAAAGGCAGCCGGACAATCCCCAAGGACAAGTCCTCTTAGCTGGCTAGCCTGTCACTAGTGGGATCCTGTTGCTTGTAGATCAGGGGCCCTCCAAATATAGCGGCTGAAGGCAGGAGTTTAGTCAGTAGGGGCAACCCAATGGCCGAACTTTTTAACCCGGTTGAGCCACTTGGGCTCCTGAGTAGCGTACGTTAAGGTGTTCTCCTGCGTTACCAAAAAAAGCGCTTAAATCATAAGTGATTTCAATTTCAAAATAGCACAACATGCACGATGCGGCCGTGCACGTACTGCGTGTCCAGCTGCGTCGGCAGCAGATGCGGGTCGCGCGCTCCCGCCGGCGGCGACGTGCGGCGCGCCTGCCCCGCTCGCACCTGATGCGGGCTCGCGCCCCACCACCACACCTGGCCGCGCGACGACAGCGCCAACTACCGGTGTAGGTATATAGTACCTATATAGCAGCACTCACGTGCACGATGCGGCCGCGCACGTACTGCGTGTCCAGCTGCGTCGGCAGCAGATGCGGGTCGCGCGCTCCCGCCGGCGGCGACGTGCGGCGCGCCTGCCCCGCTCGCACCTGATGCGGGCTCGCTCCCCACCACCACACCTGGCCGCGCGACGACAGCGCCAACTACCGGTGTAAATCAAGTTTAGTTATTTTAGCGCATTGCCCCGTCTGTCAACTATTAACTCAACTTCAAATTATCACCTTTATCCATGACAATTTTAAGCGTAAGAATAAAGAATGTAGGGTACATTCTATGAGGTTACCAATTTTATAGTTCTGTTATTATCTCACTGCAGACTCGGTCATAAAACGTGGGATTGGTGGTGCAAGTGTTTAGTTTCGGCAGGAGCAGTGCTGCGTATATTAATGCTGATAAGTATTATCGATATTGTATTTTTATAGGTGGCTGACATACATTAGAAACACGTACAATTTAATACTTATGTAATTTGCAAAGAAAATAAATAAAAATTATACTTATTAGGACGAACTATTTTAGAAATAATATTTATTTTGTTATTGTGTCTTTCTTGACTACATACAACTCTAACCTGATAATGATTAAGGGCCCCTATTGTAGGGACATTTTAAACGGGCTTTGGCCCACCACTCGTTCCCACTGCTGCTACTCACTCCACAGCGGTGACCACATTTGACCCTTTGATATGATTGCAAGGAGCCCGAAGGAAAAAGCTAAATCTGTCTTGGGAGCCGCAACGAAATTAATCAGGAAAAAGTAGGAGTAGGAAGTAATTCCAATTTCCTTTCCTAATCAAAGCAGAAGACAGTACAAGATTGCAATGATTTAAATTAGCCAAGAAGCTAATTTAAGTCCAGTTGCTATGCACCACGGAAAAGTAAATAAATTAATTGATGTGCAGCGACATAATAACCTTTAACTCGTAACACACATTTGTAGTACATGTGTGTGCTTCTAAACACAGGTTATTGTTATTAATATAGGTAAAGTGCCACGCTGGATGCATGCAGCCGAATTTGGCCGGCAAGTCCGGGGAGGTCCTCTCGCTTATACAAAACCGGTATAACCGAATTTCGTGAGGTGTGTAAGTAATTATCCGATCGGGTCGGGCAGCGCCTCTCGCACCGGCAGTGAGCTCTTGTTGCGCGCCCCGCCCCCCAACTGCCCGAACACGCCCGCGCCGCACGCCTACACTTCGCTCTTCGTCGTCATCACTCACGTTATGGAAGTACCCGACGGCGATTTTCTCTATCGGATCGGGCAGCGCCACTCGCACCGGCAGCGAGCTCTTGTCGCGCGCCCCGCCCCCCAGCTGCCCGAACACGCCCGCGCCGCACGCCCACACCTCGCCGTTCATCATTAGCACCACCGTGTGGCACGAGCCGCACCCCACACTCAGCACCTGCGAATATACAGTTATCTATAATAAAACTAGCTGCGCCCCGCGGTTTCACCCCCGTGAGCTTTGATACCGTGGAAATATAGAGATAAAAAATAGATGTTGCTCTGACTCTAAAAGAAGAACAACTCAACTTTATTTAAATAACACTTACAAAATACCTTGTCAATAGAACAAACATATAACTGTAATTATGGCTACAGATATAATGAATACTCCAGTTCAAAACCTACGGTCTTAAGCTGCGTATACATTAAGCGCGGCAGCCGCGCAAGCCAATGTTCGACCAGAGTTGACCTTCATTGGCACGCAATCCAATGTGTAGAATTAAAATCTAGTAGAATGCGATGCGCGGCAAGCGATCCAATTCGAATTGCTCGCGGCGGAAGCCCAAACAAGTCAATTGGTATCCACGCCACGCGAGCCAATACATAACCGTCCCAACTGCGCGCAAGTGAGTGATCTGAGCTCCTTTCGTTTACTTTGGTTCGTACGTGCGTACAGATTACGATTAGCCAATGTTCGACCAGACCTTAATTGAAGCGCGAGTAACGTGTAGAACGCAATTGCTGCGCGCGGCAGGTGATCCAGTTCGAACAGTTCGCGGTGGCGGAGATCCAGACCAGTTAATTTTTGTATCTGCAAGCATGGACGCGCGTGGTGGGGCGTCCGCTTTTATCGTGATTCATTATATTTTCTTTTTTAAGTCAGGAATAGGTATTTTATTGGTAGTGGTAGATATAATTGTTGACGTTCAAAAAGTAATTCCTGTAATTTTATTTTGAATAAAAACTTTTTTCATTTCATTTCATTATCAAGGTAAGGTCTATTAGCAAGGTATTTTTTTGTAACAATGGATAGGCACACATGCAACAACACAACACCAAGCCCTATGGGCAGGTAGGGAAAACTGTTCACAGTCGCGAAAAGCATTGCCTTACGGCAACCCTCGCCTCTCAAGACAACTGACACAATTAAAACGACCTGATTTGCGCCTAATCGTAGGCACCATAACCAGCCATCTTATTATTATAGGTGTCACAGACAGTCCTCTATGCAGAGCCTGCCTAGAGGAAGAGGAACAGGCGCTCATGTGCTAATTGATTCACCGGTGTAGCAGAGCTACGAACGTCCTATTTAGGAAACCCTGAAACGCTCCAGATGGCATGTGCCAACATCAAGAAACCTTCCTGAAGGAACTAAACTGGAAATGAAGTGTAGGAAGAAAATGGCCACCCAGACGCAAAATGCTTATTTTGCGTGTGGATGGGCTTTTTTGGCGAATAGCTTCGAATTGCGAAAACGACCCGACGTAACAAGTAAGGTATTTTGTAATCGTTATTTAAATGACAAGTCAGGGCACGCTTTCATTTGGTTTGGAATTAATTGTCGAGAATATCCAATACACATATCATCAACATGGAGTATCTTAAATAAAATTTTAAAGCTAATTTAATTCTATTTAAAAATATGGCCCTCAGAAGTACAAAATTTTTTATAAGGGTTGATTGCTTATTGTCTGTCTAGAACAATAAAACCTGAACAAAAATAATCTTACAAAAATATGACAATATCTTACTTTCCGGCCCATGAACTTGGTAACCAGTTGTGGGGTGACCTGGTTCTGGATGTTGCCAAGGCAAAGTTGTCCGTGCACTCCCCAGCTGGAAAAAAATATTACACAGGTTTTGAATGTTGCTGTTCACGCCAGATCGTGACGTCACTCGCTCTGCCCGGTGGATACCGCGCACCGCGC
>LUGF01047241.1:4601-24738 GCA_001625245.1 Calycopis cecrops
GAAGTCGCGTTAATCCCCTTTGAAAGTTGTAGAAAATTATCGCACGCATATTTTCCTTTGATATTTCCATTTTTACCACCGACTAATCACCTTTGAACCGACGCTACAATAAAACATTATTTTGTTTTCGAATTCTAAATTCAAAAAGATGAAAAAGACATACATATTTTTTTATACAGTCGAAGGAGGTTTGCAAACGACACTACTTAAAAGGCAGCCCTCGTATTGATTATTTGCTTGAGTGAAAAGCAAAAGTCAGGCAATCCGTTATCCGACTACGATTGCTTGCCTAACTAGTGCTTATTTATTGCATGCATACTACATGCATACGCACACTATGTACTTAGGAAATCCTAGTGCATTGTTTTTTTTTAATTGTTCCATCTTCAATTGGTACTCCTAGAACTCTCACAACGCATGTAGCGTTACGCTCTATATTGCTTTCTCTGATTGGATTTAAAGAAATTCGAATAGGTTTATATCTTATTTTTCTTCTCTTTTAATAAGTCTTTACCAAAATACTTACCTCGTTGGCGTTAGTATAGTTGCAAGTTACTACTGCTCTCTTCGAGCGCGAGCTGTCACTGAAGAATGGCGATAAGAATGTAAACGGGTTCATCGAGCTGTTCATATCCTGCTCTTCGGCCAAAATTAAATTACCGGCCACCTGAAAAGTGGTATAGGTTTATTACCAATGTAGTAATGTAGTGTTTAATGCGCATGCGTTCTGTGTTTCGTTATGAATATTTATTTTGAGATATTGGTTAGGAATGGGGACTGATAGAGGGAGAAAAGTACCTAGTATCTTGAATAAATTCATAAAAAATATAATTTCTAAAATTGTTGCTTTGGTCTTTACGCACTCACCAATGTTATATACAGCCCATACTTCTATATGTGAAGTGTGAACACTGGACTCTTGAAGAATATGTTCGGAAACGAATCTTCTTTTCGACGATATTACACGAATACGCCGGAAGTGCTGCTGAATTTCTCAGCTTTATTTGGGAGAGAAAGAGAATTGCGAAACGAAGCCAACCTCCACAAAATGGAGTGGCAGATTTTTTTTAAAGATTTTAAGATGATTAAGATTTTTTTAATAATGGAATATTTAATAACTAAACTTTAAATAAAGCAAGGCAACTTTTACTTTATTTTCTACCTTTTTACGAAAAAACATCAATGATAGACATCATTGATGTTAATCAAGTTTTATGACGACTCACCAAAGCGAATAAAATGCAAACGCAGAGGTTTAGAGCTGCCATCTTGTATCTGTACCCTTTGGGCTGATGCTGCAGTGGTTATCTCGTAGTTCGTGTACAGTTCATCTTATATACTCGCTGCATCGAGGCTCGTTTTTTCATCAGTATCAATGCAACACATGTGTAAATGATGTGTATTGAACAACTACATAGTCAGGGTTGACACTTAGTTCATTCTTAAACAACGTAAAGAAATAATTACGAGTAGTTACCGTAGGAAGTTTGAGGGGAATTCTAGAATCTAGAAATTTAAAAAAAATTTTAAGACCTATTTATTACCTCTTATCAAAGGAATTCGGTAAGTATAAATTTGCCAAAAATGCCAAGTAAACCAAATCTGTAAAATATATATACTTATGTAATAAACATTGCGGTTGCAATTAATTTAAAATATTGCAGTGGATATCTAAATAAATTACGGCAAATTTGCGGACTAGTCCTAAATTTATAAGCCAGGTTTTGGACCCCTAGGACATCACGGGAAGCACGCATTAAGAATATTTTTTTTTTTTGGTTCAGCCTATGTTGTCCCACTGCTGGGCAAAGGCCTCCCCCAAACTTCCCCAACCATCCCGATCTTTTGACTTCTCCCACATATATACGAAATAAATATTCATTCAAAATTATTAATTAAATTTTGCTTCTTCTCTCACTTTCTCTTTTAAAGAATTTAAAAATCAAACGCCATACATCGAAAACCCTATAAATGCAAATTGGAGTAATGCATGCGTGGCTACATACTTCCTAGTTAATACGCACAATGCGTCTTCATACATTCATAGTAACTGTTCATTATTGACAAACACAATAGTATAACAGGATAATATTATAGAGTTGAAGTATTTACGTGTTCGTGCATACGTGTGACCTGGGAAGTCACAAGCAAGTATGTGTTTGTTATAATGAAAGATGTTTGTTATAATGAAAGATTTATAAGCAATCTATTCCCTCGTTTATCCTAGGTATGGTGGCACACAGCATAATTGTCATTTGTATAAAATGATTGATGGTATAATAATATTAGTAATTTTTGGATCAAGTACCACCAAAGGAATTAAAGCTAAACCATCCCTTTTTACCCGATCGCGCAATAAAGAGTTCCTGTTGACTCCATTCGGTATATAAAATGAAAGCTCATTATCTAACTGTATATTCGTCTATTTCCTTGACTACGATATAGTGTACTCTGTGTGAATAGTCTACTATCCTGGCATTGAGTTTAAGAAGATAGACTCCCGTACCTGACCAGGAAACTCACTATACCACCGCTGTGTCAAGAAGATCGGTATACGTGACATGTGATTACTTTAAATTATTTACGTAAACAAAAGATTGGGAGAAAACGACTATTGTTATAATAAAATAATATAAATTTATAGCACTTTAGTTTCAAAGAGTATAAATATTTCTACATAAGTACTTCGAAATCCTTTGTACGCTAAATATCACTGAAGTGGCAACGACTGAAGGAATTTTCATTAAATCCAAACGTTATCTATCTAGCTCCATGTTAGAACTCTTTGTGAAAAACAATTAATGTCACTTTGTCGTCTATTACGTATTTTTATGCGTGTCTTTGCTTTTAAATTAGCGTTTTATTCTGTCTCATCAGTTTAATGCTTTGTTCTGAAATATTTTCATTAGGATATTCTTGTTTAGGAATTCTAAATTGAAATTTATTTTGTGTCTAATGTCCGTGAAATTATGGTAGGAAGAGTCCTACCGTCATTGCTCGGGCATGTTTTGTACACGTTGTAAGTATTGTATAGTTCTGACTCATTTGCATTGATTATTCCTGTGCTATACCTATAAACCCGTTCATTCGTCAAAATAGACGTTTCTAATTTAAAAAAAATGGGAGAGACTTTAATTTGGAAGTATCACTCTCTTGCAGCAAGCAAAAAGTAGCACTTTTATTTGAATCTATGTAAACCAAAGGTCAGTGAACAAAACGACTAGGAAAAGGCGCGCCAGTGGCAATTACGTTATCGCGCTGCAACCTACGTTATGTCACAGACGAACAGTTTACACAGTCAAGAAAAAAGTTAGTATTTCTATAGTCAGACCTATAACCAGAATAACAATTCTCGTTATGCTACAATATTGTCAATTTTCGTGTCAATCCGTTCAGTAGCTTTGGCGTGATAGGCAACAATCATACATTCATTATTGTTCATTTAAAATATTATTGTTCATTTAAAATATTATATTTGTTTGTCAAATAGTCCCGAATATCAAAGAAGATTTTTAGCTCATTAGTTGGCTTATTTAGAGGAAACATTTCGCCTCAGGTCAATTAGCTAAATATCGTTCGAAGAGAAGCCCTGAACAAAATAAAAGTGTTAAGACGTGTATTATGATGTATGCGCTTGGGATTTTCTTTGAAAAATAAATGTAACAGCAAGGCATCTTTTTTATTAATGATCAATACAATAGTTTACATGTAGGAAATAATGAAAGGTTTCCATTTGCCATCTTTTGTAAAATAATAATTATAATAGAGCCTATTCAGTAAAGGCATATACTATAATTGAACTTGTTCTTCAGTTACATTATTAAACACAATCCGGACTGGGCTCAGCTGAACATATTCCATTATTGCAGTGCGGTTGCGAAGGGTTATTACACGGCTTGAGTAATCCTCCGATGGGCTTGCAGATCAGTCTAGTGGTGCAGTCCTGACACGACAACCTCGGTCCAGTGACGTCACAGGCGGTCCACTGTGGAGGACCGTCGTCCTGTACCTCCTGACCGCAGCTGATCGCTATCACAGCGAGCTGCAAATAAAATTGGAATTGTTGTTGACACAAGTTATTGGAGTGGAGTGAAAACAAATAGAAATAAGGTCAGCCTGGGAAAATATTTTAAGGGTCTCTTACACGATACGATTTATCCTGAAGACCGATCACACAAGCGTTACGGGTTACCACGTGGTTTACGTAACCAGCGCTTATGTAAAAGGTTTTTGACAAAAGTATCATTTATAAAATCCTGTCCTTCCTATCCCCTTATCCTCCAATATTATAAATGCATATTTTGGGTAAAATTAAAGCATGTTTGCTACTCTTTCACAGATGGATGAATAAAAAATAATAATAAATATCTGTGGAATTTACACACCACGTTAGCCTAACCCAGTGCTAAGTACCGTAAGGACTTGTGTTACGGGTACTAGACAACGGAGTATATATTTAATTTGTTTTATAAATTTAAGATTTTTTTTATATATAAGATTTTTGTTATAAAAATACATATAATACATATATAAACATCCATGACCAAGGCGGAATTCGAACCCACGACCCCTGGCGCAACAGGCTCCACTTATCCGAGCCCTGTACCACTGCGCCAGCCTGGTCGTCAAATGTCTGAATGTCTTTGGATAACATTTGATACAGATATAAATTACATTGATCAGTCCTACACACCGGTGGATACCGAATTAGGACTGATCGTATAAGGGGGCAAACGACCTGACGCAGCCCGAGAGTTACCACCACCGCCTATCGGCAACCACATCATTGCCGTGAAAACGTGTTGCCCTCTTTTCCTCTTCCCCTTCAACTTGGCTACGAAACTGTGAGATTACGTCTTATAAAACATCTGATTTCCAAAAGCTGAACCGTTCTAGATCAACCTATTTGTTTCTGGTATGCATATACATTTCAAACATCCTATCCAGCCTACCTAACAGAACAATGCACAGCTGAAATATCAAATCAGATTAGAAATAAGAAGTCTGACTCACCAGCACAAGGAATACAAAAGTAATAGAACGTGCCATAGTATCGATATCAGAATATCTATTCCGTGGAACTGTAGCATCGCGCATTTATACGGAGCGATATCAGAATAATCACAGACACGGCAAACAGAGGAAATAGAAAACTCTCGGGTTTTCCTGTCGCGAGTCAACAGGCGGCTGTTTATTGTTACAGCGGAAATTACGTGACGACATGTGAAAAGTGTTACATTGTTGTGGTGGAAACTTTAATGAATTTATATGGTGATTGTTTTTTTTATAGTATTAGGTGGCAAACGAGCAGTCGAATCCATTTAATAACTAAGGACGCCTACAACGACATCAACATGATTGTTAAGCAGATGTGTTACTAGGGGCTACCGACTACTCACAAACCGCTTAAAAATAATAAATAAATAAGGTACCTGAGGCATTTAATGCCCGCTTAAGTTCAAATCAATATATTATTTAATTAAATTATTGAATAAAAAAAACTGAAAAAACAGTTTTATTGACTAAAAAAGAATACAGAAAACTAAAACATAAGTGATTTACGTCATGTAATATTTTTCAAAATACACTGTTTTGGGCGGTATTGAACATATTATAGTTTTTAATAACACCCATATATTCATTTGCTTATTTTCTTACTGAAGATAAATATTTCGACTTAGAACAGTACAAATCCTAAAAGTATATTTTACTGTCTTTTTAGACAGCATTTTAATTATCATGATTTAAACTGCAAATAAGTAATATTTAAATTTTGTAACATGTCCTTCACATCTCGTACTCTCTATTTAATCATCTTTTACAGAAAAACCTCACCTCTAACTTGCTGTTAACTATGAACATTGAACATCAACATCTAAGGAAATTTGAAATAATAATAGAGATAATTATAAAATGCTAATTGGGCGCTATTAAACGTAGATGGCTAATGACGCCCTAAAGTAGTGCGTCCATTGACGCCCTGAAATTAAGTACAACATTATAGCTTAAACATCAAAGAGTCGTCAGACCATGACTCCCCTCTTTTCTTACGTGTGGGATGAGATGGATTCATTTCCCTAATCTGTAAAAAGCAAATCATAACGATATGCATAAATGTGTGCCTATTTAAGGATAATAGCGCCCATACAAGCTATTGACGCTCAAGCCTCACTTTATGGGGCGTTATTACCCAAATAGGACCTTCTTTCTACCTAGTTCTCATATTTTCAAACAATTACAAACACATTTATAATTAAGGTAAGGTATTTAAAATGCGTGCTAAATGTAAATCAAAGAAAATAAATTAAACATATGAATTTGTCGAAATATTTTTTATAATAACAGCGTGCTCTGTCGGCGTAATTGAGATGTGGATTGCACTGGTCGTCCTGTTCCATATTTTTTTTATTAATTATTAATTCTTCAATCCTATTGGTTTATCCTATGTGTGCGTGAAGTTTAAAGTAGCTCGCACGGCATTATCTCCGATTTTTAGCATTCGGGCGTAAACACTGGGCGATAAACGCCATACCTACCTTATCTCTGTGGACTTATCACACACTGCGTAACACGTTAGTCTAGCCCCGTAAGGACTTGTGTTGTGGATACTAGACAACGGAAATATATTTTAAATGTTTTATAAATAAAAAAAAATATAGATTTTTATTATAGAAATACGTATCATTGATAAACATCCATGACCTAGGCGGGATTCCAACCCGCGACCCCTGGTGCAACATGCTCCGCTTATCCAAGCCCTGCACCACTGTGCCAGCCCAGCTTTCTTATTCATTTATTAACTCGCGCCATCTCTGGGAGTTTCTGGGAGAAGGAGAACATGAAATGAATGACGTATGTAATCTGTTTCTTTGAGCCAAAGTTACGCAACACACACATGTTTACGAAGTGTTGTTAAATACTAGCTGTGTAATGTGATTTCCCCCACGTAGATTCTAATAAAATTCTGCAGGATTATGAGAAAATTTATTATTTAATTTCTTCACTTAAAATTAAGCAATACTAACAGCTAATTAACAATATCTCATAAAATTACTTAAAAATATAAATATGTTACAGTGTGCTCGCGTAATCAATTCGAAGCTAACGATACATTTAATGATCGTATAAATTGTGAAGTATTTCCTGACCTATGGTGCATTACGAAGTATTCTCTTTTTAAATCCGATTCTACTAGTGATCCTTCTAACTTTAGACCAATATCTATAAGTACTACCAGCTCTTAGCAAAGTATTTGAAAAAATAATTTTAAATCAGTTACAGTCTCAGTTTAATATTAATAAATTATTACATGACAAGCAATTTGGTTTTATAAAAGGACGCTGGTGAAAGATGCTGATGTAAGTTTACTAAGTTCTATTTTTTAGGCACGAGAGGAGTCACAGGATGCGCTATGTGTATTTTATGACCTTTCCAAAGCCTTTGATTGTGAAACTTTGGTCAGGCGATTACACCATTATGGACTCTCAAACTCTTGATTTAAACAATAGAACTCAAAGGGTAGAGGTAAATAAAAAGATCTAACGGGACTAAAATAGAAATTGGGGTCCCAGAGGTGTTAATTTTGGGGCCTTTTCTATTTCTAATATATATAAATGACCTACCATATTGTTAAAGACAATCATGAGATAGTCCTATTTGTTGATGATACGTCGTTTATTAATAAACTTAAGCGACAAAAGACTAACTACTATGAGATAAATAAGTCTCGCTCAATGATGGTAGGTACATTGGTTTAGTGTTACTAATTTATTAATAAATAGTAAGAAGACAAAATGTATTAAATTTACTTTGATGGATATTGGTTGGAACCTATCTAACATTAGGTATGTTAGATAGGTTCCAACCAATATCCATCCAATAAAATTTTAGTCACTTTCACAATATTGTCTTATGGCGTACTGTAGTGGGGAAACGCTGCGGACATAAACAGTATTTTTATGCTGCAGAAGCGAGTTATTCGTGCATTATACCAACTAGCCTCTAATACATCACTTAAAAATAAATTTAAGGACATCGTTATACTGACTGTTTACTCTCAATACATTTTGGATAGTGTCTTGTATGTAAGAAAGAACATTAGTGAATTCAGTACGAAAAACCGGCCAAGTGCGAGTCCGACTTGCTCACCGAGAGTTCCGTAATCCAAACGTAATGCATGGTTTTCAATTATTGTAACTTTACGCCTGCCGTTTAAGTTGACAAACTTATATAAGCGGTTGCTCACACACATTTAGCAGGCAATAAATTACAATTATAAGTTGATAATGATTTTTCCAATGATCTACATATAATTTACTAGTTTTCAGATTTATTCCTATATATTATGTGCTATAAGTTCTTACTTCTTGCCAAATTTCACAACTCCAGGTCAACGGGAAGTACACGATAGGTTTTTGTTTTGCGACAAAGTACGTTTTCATACAAAATTTGTGCATAATTGGCTATAACTTTTTATTGCGTTAATTTAGAAGTGTGATTTTTTCAAGGCATCAAGACGTAACTAACCTCCGTATTTAACAAGCTTTTTCAGCTTAATCCCTTTACGTGTTTAAGAGAAAAAGGTCTTGACAGACGTACAGAGAGACAAACAACAAAGCGATCCTATAAGGGTTCAGTTTTTTCTCTTTGAGATACGGAACCCTAAAAATGATAATCACAATAGGAATACGAGAAACAGGCACAAATTAATATATCAATTCATAGACTTAGTAAAGTAAAGAATTCCTTTCGGGGGCAATGCATACGCCTCTACAATAAGATCCCAGAAAGCGTCCAAAAACTTTCGATTAATAAATTTAAATAAGTTGTTGACGACCGTTTGTGTGGTAAGTCATACTATAAGGTTGTTACCTTTTATGACAGACACCAATTCTTGGGATTAGTACCCTCCTCCCAGGCTGTTTCTGTGCCATAATTATTGTAAATTGATAAATTGTATACCATTAATTGTATTTTCATACTTTTTACTTTTACATTTCGTCACATCTGAGGCCCACTGAGTTTGTTTCGTCGGTTCTTCTCAGGACAGGTTGAACCGGTGCGTGGCAGATATAATTGTTGACGTTTGAAAAGTAATTTCTATAATTCTATTTTGATTAAAAAGCTTTTCATTTTTATTTTCATTTCATATTGCAGGCTGTAGCAGGATCATAGACATCTACATACATACACACTCGAAAAACCTTAATCCTCTTTTTTTTTTTTTATGATATAGGGGGGCAAATGAGCAGTCGGGGCCATTTTCGTGACCACCGACGCCCATAGACATCCGCATAGACTATAGAGGCTATACAGATGCGCTGCCCTCCTTTCTCCTCCCACCTCAACGGGCCACCGGCTACTTACACACCGCACGAAACGCGACAGCACAGCTGTCACTTCACGCCGGTCTCGTGTAAGCGAGAGGTACCTCCCCGGTCGTGCCGGCCCAATTCGGCTGCATGCAAGCATGCAGTGTGGCACTACCTCTTACAAAACAGCTCTTTTAACACAGTCGGTAAAGTAACTAGCTCAGTCTGCGCTGCGTGCGACATATTAATAAATTAGCGTAAATACTGGTTCGGATAGGAATTTAATAAAATACCTACTGACATGGACGCAACTATGCTAAGTATTAAATCCATCAGGCGTATAGCAAATGTATCGAAATACCAACTTTGAAGTCAGCGGTATTTCGTAATTTCAAAACGACTGTACCGAATTTTATTTTCCTTTCGTTACGGCAGGGATACGCATGCAGAAATATTTTGGTACGAAAATAAATTAAAAAAGGAGGAGGTTTTTGAATAGTGTAACATGCTTAACAGTTCCGCCGTGTAACATATTACGTTTCTATGATATGACATTCTGCAATTATTATAAAATAACATTTGACGGAACAGCTAAAAAATACTTATCAGTCACGTAGAACTCCGCAAATGCATTAGCATCCAGTATCTTTATGCAAGATGCGGACCAGTCTGGATAAGGAAAGTGAAGCATAGACAAGAATGGGAAATGGGGAAAGCCTACGCCGCTAAGGTGACTTCCATAAATTCCATTCCATTTTTATAAATTAAATATATAAATAATTGAAATGTAATAGAATTAATGTAATGATCCAATAATTATAGTTTATAATAAATAATAATTATAGTAATCGTTACTTACTTACTTACTTACTTACTCCGCTGGCTCAGTGACCCGAAGTGAGTCTTGGCCTCCAACAAGAGAGTGCGCCACTTTCCTCTATCCTGCGCGATTTCCCGTAATGTTCATGTTGTAATTGTGGTACAATGAAGGCTATTTTATTTTATTAGCTATTTGCATGACCGATGATGACTTTAAGTGCCGAAGCTTTTTTTTTTTCGAAATTTATTCCGTGGATGCGAAGAAATACCTAATACTTACTGCTTCATTCAGTATGATGCTCATCACGATTACTTGTTTTGGGGTCAAAGGCTCACATCTCTTTCTACCACAGCCGGAACATGTATCTCGAAATGAGAGAGTTTGTAATAGCTAATTTAGCTATTATAAGGGAACAAGAGATGACCCCTCTAACGGGAAGCACGCGCGGGGTAGGTACAATGACTGATGCTGATGTGAACTAAGTCTAATGGAGAGGACCTTGACCGTGGGCGACTGTGGCGGAGGCTTTAAAACAGCAATTCTCACCCTGAACGCAATCGCGAAAATTAAGTCTAACTTTCGCCGGGATATTGGTACTAAGCAATAAAAAAAATATACGGGAAAACATTGTCTCAAATACCTGTAGTTGAAGCATTGAAATTCTGGATTCGAATGCGAAGGGATTCGATATTGATATTTATTACTTTTACGATAAAATGTCTGTAAATATGTGTATACTGTTTATTAAAATAGGCGTTTTTGAAAGTGGCTACATTTTATATGTGAGTAATGGGGTCTTATGAAACGACGTTAGTGGTAAAACTTGTATATTTAACTAGCTGTGCCCCATGGTGACACCCGCGTTGAAATTGAACAAAATCCTTGATATTTCATATAAACTTCAACCCCCCTTTCTCACTCCCTTAAGAGTTGAATTTCTAAAAAACCTTTCTCACTCCCTTAAGAGTTGAATTTCTAAAAAACCTTTCTTAGTGCTCACTTACATCACAAAAGGAACGCGTGCACCAAATTTAAAGTTTCTAGGTGCTGTAGTTTTAGCTGTACGTTGTCTGTCAGTCACTCTGTAACGAAGAGTTTTATATAGGTAAATAATTTAAAGAGAGATTTAAATAGAGATGACAAATATACACTCTGTAAGGCCAGTTGAAGATATATTTTTAATGTCATTATTACATTTTTACAGAGAATATTGCAATTTGACAACTTCAAGGTCGACAAAAAATCAGAATGTCTTAGCCAGATGTTGTGTTGCATTCAGCGCCCGGGAGGTAGGAGCAGCGGCCGCTGTTGCAGTAGGAGAGGAACCCTCGGCAGGTGCGCAGGATGCCCACGTTGGTGGGCAGACAGCGCAGTGCCGTGCGGCAGTCCCGGCAGGTTGTACCGGTCTGGAAAGTAATTTAGATCAGTATTTATAATGGAACGTGACTCAATCGATTGCCATGATTATTTGCTTGAGTGTAAGGGCTATTCGTTATCCGACTACGACTGCATGTCAGTACTATGAAGTGTATGTGTAAATATACATGCATGTACACACACACACACACACACACACACACACACACACCTAGGAAATCCTACAGCATGATTGTCGTTCTTTATTTAGTTCCACCTTCAACTGGTACTCCAGGAATTCTCATAGACTATTTTATGCATAATGCTCTATTCGATACTCTATTAATTACTTCTGAGACATACTTTATCCAACAGCTATAATACAGCAATGGTGTAACTTTATTTTTCATCATTGTATAAAAGTTACAAAGAAGATTCAGTTTCTCCAAAACCTTCCAGCTTAAGTAAAATTTTTCTTTAGTACACTTCCGATGGGCCTAATGCATTCAAATTAGAGTACAGATATATATTGCTTTCTCTCACTGCTTGGCTTGAAACAATTTCTAATAAGTTTCTATCTGTCTTTATCAAGAACACTTACCCGTACTCATGTGACTTAAGTATTTAAGTTAGTGTCCATCACCTAACATTTATTTAATTTTTTGCTTGGCTTTAAATAATTTCTAATAAGTTCGCATCAAGTCTTTATCAACACTTACCTCGTTAGCGTTAGTATAGTTGCAAGTTACTACTGCTCTCTTCGAGCGTGAGTTGTCACTGAAGACTGAGAAGAAACCAAACGGATTGATCGCACTATGCATATCCTGCTCTTCGGCCAATATTAAGTTGCCGGCCACCTGAAATCATAGTAAATCATAGGTTTATTATCAATGTGGTGTTTAATTATGATCATGACTACTGTGTTTGGTTATGAACGTTATATACCTATTAATTAATTATTATTTAACAAATATTTATTATGTAAATTGATATAATCAAGTATAGTAAGTATCAAGTTCTGTCACGACTCACCAAAGCGAGTAAAATGCAAACGCAGAAGTTTAGAGCTGCCATCTTGTATCTGTACCCTTTAGGCCCGACTGATGCTGCAGTGGTTATCTCGAAGTTCGTGTAGAGTTCATCTTATATACTCGCTACATCGAGGCTGGTTTTTTCATCAGTATCAATGCAACACATGTGTAAATGTTGTGTATTAAACAGCTACATACTCAGGGTTGACACTTAGTTGTTTCGTAAATAACAGAAAGAAATAGTTACAAGTACATGACGTTTAAAAGCTGTTTAAAATATCAGAATAAGAAGTTTGAGGGAAATGCTAGAATGTGTGTTCAGACTTTTGGTCTCCTGGCAAACGAATTCCGAAAAGCTTTCTGAAATCTGCTCAACCTAAGTGAATCCTTCCAATGGCTTCCCTTCCTGTCTCCAAATATTGTTTCAATTATAATATATCATAACGATTAACACTTATCTGTGCACTACTGTACAAGGGTCTCTTTTAATAAGGGCTACATACTATCATCAATTATCAATTCATACAATAAAAATATAGTAGCGTGGAGAACAGTCTTCACGAAGTCGTCGATTCAGGTTGGAGATAGAGCACAATAATAAAAGTTTTTAAATAAGCAGTGCGATACATAATAAAATAAATTCGTTATGAAATAAATATTCATTCATTTGAATCACACTCTTTCTATTTTAAAAAATTTAAAAATCGAACATCACAAATCGAAAACCCTTATATGCAAATTGAAGTAATGCATGCGTGGGTACATACTTCCTAGTTAATACGCACAATGCGTTTTCATACATTCATAGCAGCTGTTCATTATTGACAAACACAATAGTATAACAGGACAATATTATAGAGTTGAAGAAAATAGTTCGTGCATACGTGACCTGAGCTGGGGGGTGTTTATTTCGCAGTCACAAGCAAGTAGGTGTTTATGTTTATGTTGTAGTCAAATATCGATTAGTAGTCTATTCCCGAAATGACACGTTTATCCTGGGTGTAGTAGCACACAATAATTGCCATGTGTATAAAATGGTTGATAGTATAATAATATGCAACTGTACTAATCATTTTGGATCAAGTACCACCAAAGGAATCAGGGCTAAATCACCTCCTTTTATCCGATAGAATTAATAAAGGGGAGTTTCCTGTTGACTCCATTCAATATATTAAACGAAAGCTCATAATCTAACTAAAACGTAGTCTATTTCCATGGCTACGGTACAGTCCTTCTCTGTGTGTATATTCTATTTTTCTGGCATTGTTATTAAAAGATAGACTGCCGTATATGACCAGGAAACTCACTACAACATCAGTATGTTTAGAAGATTCGTAAATTACGACTTGAAATTATATTAAATTATTTATGTACTGGGCGAAACCATGACTGTAATAATAAAATAAAATAAACTCACAGCACTTCAGTTTCAAAGAGTATAAATGCTTCTGCATACTTCGAATCCTCTGTACGTACAAAGTGTTGTACTTGACAAGGGTACGCTAAATATCACTGACGTGGCAGCGACTGAAGGAATTTTCATTAAATCCAAACATTATTTTCCTAGCTCCATGTTGAAACTCTTTGTGACACAATTAATGTCACTTTCTCGTTCTCTGTCTGTCTGTCTGTCTCTACATCTGTCAAGACCTTCTTCTCGAAAAGGCGTAAAGGGATTTCTCTGATAGAAAGACCTCAGTATTTGACATAAATTTCAGTTTAATCTCATCACGCGTTTTCGAGAGTTCAATTTTTTCTCTTTGAACCCTAAAAATGCGACGGACCTGAAATTTGGTAGTCTCACTCCTTCTGAAGTGGGTAATAAAGAGCATTGTCACTAGTATCTATATAAACGAAAGGTCAGTGAACCAAACGATTAGGAAAACGGTTCTATGGCAATTAGATTATCGCGCTACAAATTATGTTAAATCACACAGTCAGAAAACATTGCTAAGTTTCATTCTTTCAGTAGCTTTGGCCTGATTGGTTAACAAACAATCATATATCCAATATTTTTCATTTAAAATACGTATTTGTTTGTCAAATAGTTTCGAATGTCAAAGGCGAGTTTTAGCTTATTAGCTAGCTTATTTAGAGGAGAACATTTAGCCTCAAGGCAATTAGCTAAATATCGTTCAAAGTGAAGCCCTGAACAAAATAAAAAATATAAAAACGAGTGTTACGAGGAATGCGCTTTGGATTTTCTTTGAAAAATGAATGTAATATGAAGACATATTTTTTATTAATGATTAATTTATACAAATTGTTTACGAGTAAGAAATGAAGAATTTCCATTTGCCCATCTTTTCCATAATAACAATTATAATAGAGCCTATTCAGTAAAGGCATATATTATAATTAAACTTGTTCTTTAGTTACAGATTTAAACACAATCCGGACTGGGTTCAGCTGAACATATTCCATTATTGCAGTGCGGTTTCGACGGGTTCTGACAAGGCTTGAGTAATCCTCCGACAGGCTTGCAGATCAGTCTAGTGGTGCAGTCCTGACACGACAACCTCGGTCCAGTGACGTCACAGGTGGTCCACTGTGGAGGACCGTCGTCCTGTACCTCCTGACCGCAGCTGATCGCTATCACAGCGAGCTGCAAATAAAATTGGAATTCTTGTTGACGCAAGTTATTGGAGTGGAGTGAAAACAAATAGAAATAAGGTCAGCCTGGGAAAATGTTTTAAGGGTCACTTACACAATACGATTTATCTGGACGACTGATCGGGACAAAGCATGGAGAGTAACAAACGTCAACAATTTACTTAAATTTCTTGTTTATTATTATTTGCTAAAAATTGGTGAAGCCGAATTGGACCAGCTCGATCCGGGAGGTACCTCTTCCTCGCATGTACCACCTTAAGGGTCATGGCTACGTTGTCGCTTTTATTGCGGTTTGTGTGTACCCCGTGGTCCATTGGGGGAGGGGGAGGAAGGGCTATGAACGGCAATAACGGATATTACTGTAATGGTAGTCACCAGATGGTTCCAATTGCTTGCACTTATTATATAGTACCACAAATGTATATTATAAAATTCTTATCCTTTTTTTTTGACTCGGGGATATATATTTATCTACGCGTGATATGGCCTATGTCGGACTCGACACTTAGTGTAATGGCCGCTGCTATTGATGAATCGATTAGGATCGGCCTAGACTAGTATGCACATACATTTCAAGTAACATATCCAGACTAACTAACAAATATAACAGATTAGAAATAGGAAAATTCTGACTCACCAGCACAAGGAATCCAAGAGTAGTCGCACGAGCCATCGTATCGATATCAGAATATCTATTCCGTGGAACTGTTGCATCGCGCATTTATACGGAGCGATATCAGAATAATCACAGACACGGCAAACAGAGGAAACAGAAAACTCTCGGGTTTTCCTGTCGCGAGTCAACAGGCGGCTGTTTGTTGTTTCAGCGGAAATTACGTGACGACATGTGGAAAGTGTTACATTGTTGTGGTGGAAATTTTTAGGGATTTACACGGTGATTAGCTCTGGTAATACTTTTTTTTATACGGGCTTTGGCCCACCACTCACACTCACCGCTGCTACTCCTGTGTCGCCAGGATCGATAGCGGCAACCACACTTGACCCTTTGATATGATCGCCGGGAGCCCGAGGGAAAAGCTAAATCTGTCTTGGGACCCGCAACGAATTTAATCAGAAGAAAGTAGGAAGAGTAGGAAGTAATTCTAATTTCCCTCCCTTAACTTGCTGAAACTTTGAGAGTTTCTTGGAATAAGAGGTAGTGCTATGCTGTATTGCGGCGGAATTGTGCCGATAGGCTTGGGGATCGATGATGAGTGTCCGTGACCAGGAAGGGTGGAAGGAAAGATGCGAGAGCATAACTTTTATGCGAATGTCTATGGGGGTCGGCAGTCCTCAAAAGACTCCGTCCGAAAGAAGTAAGCGTTAACTTCAAAACGAATAAATAGAATTTTATTTTAGCGTTCGTTGTGGCAGGAATCTTCAAAAATGGTACGAAAATATTTAATCGATTATTTGTCGGTCGGCAAATTTCAGAGTAGTTGTATATTAGTTCTGCCATGTAACTTTATAGGTTACTCTGCTATCAAGTTCTGCAATTATTAGGGAACATTGGCGATTTTGGAACAGCCATACTACAAAAATACTTATCAGTCACATTGCACTAAGCATTTGTTTAGGAACAAGTACGTTCAGGATGGACGATGGTTTTAAATGCCGAAGCACTCTTGTCAGCTTGGTATGATGCTGCGATGAGCTCAGAGATACATCGGAGGATGCAAGATGAAAATGGTTGAGTCCCGCATAATAAGAAAGCCATGCATTAGAGTATTCGGAAGGAAGAGGGGGGGGGTCCCCCAAAAAAAGGGAGCCACAAACTCTCTCACACGTGCTTACTTGTTTTAGGGGACCTACCCTTCTCCATCCCGCATACACCGATGCATCTCTCCCACATAGGTACGGGAGATATATGCTCCCGATATGAGATAGGTTGTAATATCTAATTTAATTATTATTATCATGGTCAATGAACTGAGAGATCTCTCCTTCCTCGACTCCAACCTCGCGGGCTGCTGATTAAATGGCCTTAGCGCTAACATGACCAGCTCATGAAGAGTATCATAACCACGGGCGAGGCTTTCAAATTCGCCATCCTCACTTTGACTCATGACTGTGTAAATCATTCGTCTAAACATAAGTACCCAATAAACAAAATATACGTGAAAAACATTGTTACAGATACGTCATGTTGAAGCGTTGAAATTCTGGAATCGAACGTGAAGTGATTCGATATTGTTATTTATTACTTTGGGGGTAAAACGTCTGTGAATATTTGTATACTGTTTATTGAAATAGGTTTCTCTGAAATTGGCTTTATCTTATATGAAAGTCTTAGTGAGGTTTTATCAGAGAAGGAAAGGAAAAGAAGGAAGGAAGGAAATGACGCTATTCAAACTTAAATGTACGGGACAGGTATACATTTTATAAGGCCATATTAGGGCAGTTTTAGCGGCACCCGGCAACATCCGCTCGCCTTAGCCACAGCCTACATTACCCATCAGCAGAGTATAAGATGACGTACCTTTATAAGATACACAAAAAATGGTGTCAAAGTTTCACTTTAAAAAGACGCGATGTACAAAAAAGTGTAATAAAATAACATCTCAAAAGCTTTTAAAGTGTTCCATAAAAAGAAACTATTATTTCAAACTCGGACCGAGTGCAATAATAACTTGCTACTTGAAATTTTTCAATATTCGCGGAAAGTAAACCATTTTAAGTTAATGTACTTAATACGTAGTTGGGTACATGTATTTTACGTATATTCTAGTGCCATTTTGCCTTGGGAATACAAATCCCCGCTTAAATAGTTAAGTTTATATGCTATCCTTTCAACGGTCGTAATACTACGAGTAATTCTAATAGGTTCAGTTTATTTCGTAATATCTCACAAAAGGTTATTACTTTGGCAAAATTCAGCGACCAACTCGGCGAATATTTGAACATAATTAAAATGATAAATTCTACTTCAGCGCCACAATCTCGACCAAGCCTTCCTTTGCCCACATTTTTGGGTAAATTGTTTCGGAATAACTTGGAAACGTTTAGGAACCATTATAACATTACACAGAGGATAAACTACAAATCTAATATACGTTTAAAATGATTCATTGTTGCTTAGCAGATGAATAGGGACGGCACGAACGGGGAAATACTTGTACGGTTTGTGAGTCTACTACAACATGTCTATAGAATGAGATCTTCTTACCACATAATATGTATGATGATAGAGTCATATGTAACACTAGAAAGACTCCTAAGTAGTGGTAACCAATCTATATGTACTTTTACACTAAACTTCTAATGTGTGTTTCATTCTGTGTACATTAATGAATTAATTATATTTATTAGACCTAGTGTCACGCTGTGGTCAAACTTATCCGTAACGGGTCGATCTATTTGTATAAAGGTTTCTGTGTACTGTAGTGAGTGGAAACTCCATGCTTGAAATGTTTTTAATAAAGAAAATAATTTGAATTTGATATTAAGAACGAACGAGAATTTTCCTCTTTGACAGAATGAAAATTATTCTGAATCAGAATATCATATACAGCGAAATGGAATGAAAGTGAATTGAATCTTAGCGAGGGCCAAATTTTATATAATCAAAAATGTATTCGTGCCACAAGATGAAATAAGAGAATATACGTTCAAATAAATTTATCCAAGTTTCATTAATTATCACCCAGATGGGATAGTATAGCTAGGTCAGTAATTGACAACAATTACTGTGAATTGAACAGAACAGGGAGCGGCATTACAGTACCTACATACTCGGAGGTCTGTGAAAAGGTGGTAAAGGTCGTAATCGTATTTCATCCCGATATTTCCACGGAATCGAAACTAGCGCCTAGTTTAGATCCTATTTACGGATGCTATTCATGAAGGTGTTACAAATTGAAATAACATTTGCAATTACAAATATATATTTACATTACATTTACATAATTTCTATTTATATAATCTTTGAATATATATAATAGATATACATTATTTACAAATTGAAATAATAGGTATACCTATAGATCACAAAACTGATTAATTAATAACTAAATCACAAATTTCTGATTTTACCTACATGAACACGTTGGTGCTAATTAAATTACGATATAATAATAACTTTATGGAAAGTTTCTTACTAAAATATTCCCATTAATACAAAGTTTATAACATTTTAGGGCTGGCATTCAAATTAAGTGGTTTCAGTAGGCATGAGTATTTATAGATAATTTAGGTAGGTATTAAATTAAGCAGTAGCATCGGACCCTGTTGTTGCTGGTGTGCATTCTTCTGACGGCGTCTCTGAACATTCTCCGAGGTTACAATTCGGCTTGGCTGGATCTGAGCAAGCCTTCTGTATAGCTCCGATTTTGGTGCACATCAGGCGCGTGTTACAGTCAAGGCAGGATGATCCAATGGTGGTGCACGGCGACCACTGGGGATACCATGGTGGTAGCGCCACCCACGGCGGTATCCAAGGGTTGACGCCACCGCTGGCTGGCCAGGCTCCTGCTCCCACTGGTCCTCCAGGTCGAACGCTTCCCGGCTGAGCAGATGTAGCCGCTGATACCGAAAGCTGAAAACATGAATTAACAAAATTGAATAATCTGTAGACACCATGCATGCTTGCTGAAGGCGATAAAATCTGGAGTAGCCAAGGAAAAAAATATTTGTTTTATAAATGAATATAACACCAACATAGCAACAAAGAGAAGACAACATTTAAGTATCTTAAACCATAGATAAGTTTTTACTGCCTTACTAATAAAAAATCCTTATACAACCGTTGTAATGGTAAATAGTTATACATTGTATAAATATTTATACAACAGATATACATCGTTCTACTAATAAACTGTGTATAGCCATTGTACAATTTTGACATGTATAAATAGTGATGCAACGTCAATCGTAGACATTTTTATTATTGGACATATTTATTTTTGGAAATTTGCTTTGGACGTTATTCTGTTTGGACATTAGTCGTGTAAACGGTTTTAATTACGGTTACGTTTTTGGCTTTATATTTTGTTTCCTGGCCATTTATA
>LUGF01047244.1:13456-29361 GCA_001625245.1 Calycopis cecrops
AATAAACAGAAGAAGTAGACACTAAGTGTGCACGAAATGCAGCTGTTACAAGAGAGGCACCTCCTCCGATACCTCCTTACGTATTACCTCATACAACACAATTAAATTTAGGTAGGTATATAGTTTTAAGATACATCCAATTAATATTAGTGATATTTTTGCACTATAAATAAAGAAAACAAAAAATCAAACAGCGAGAGTTGTTTTACGGTACATTCTAAAGACAGTAGATTTTTTTGTGTATATTAATGCTGCGAAAAATTTACTCTAGAAAAGATGGCCATTAATCACAAAGGATGGCGGACAGATGGCGCCAGAGGAGATTTCTTTAAAGTAGAAAATAATATTCGCTAATAGAGCTTCGCGAAAAAGCACAAATATTTAGAATAAATAGTAAGAGGTAGAACCACGCTGCATGCATGCACGCAGTCGAATTGGGCCTGTACGACCACGGAATTACCTACGAGAAGTAGGCTTACACGAAACCCTCGTAAAGTGACAGCTGTGCTGTCGCGTTTCGTGAGGTGTGTAAGTAGCCGGTGGCCTATGGAGGGAGGTAGCGGGGGCAACGTATCTGTATATCCTTTAACGTATAGCCTTAACATTGCTCCGATTGCTCGTTTGCCCCTTTACGCTTAAAAAAAATGCCTGAACCAACAGAGAATGCCCATCTTATTATTTCCAATTTCTCATTTCGTATTAAAAAAATATTCGCTTATAATATTTTTGCCCGTATTGTTAAATATAACCCATCGCGAGCCAGTACACGACTCCCCTCTTATCCTCCACTTTTAATTCAAAAGCTTTTATATATAATTCTTCCGCTGAATAATTTGTCGTATTGCCAGGGATAATCTCATACGTATCTGTTGTGACAAAGACAACAATGGGGGGCTTATATCCGCGCCTTCTTATAAGAAACGGTCTTAGCAATCTTCATTTTGGCGTATATCCAAAACACACTAATGGGGTCACAAGTGAAGCTGTTTCAATGAGTTACAAGCGTGGCAGCGATGCAGATACGCCGATGTTGCTCGGCCAATTTTACACATATTGTTTAATATCTTGAGGATAGGTACATTTTTTTTTTATTTTACGGATGATTAAATTTTGGACTCAACGTAAATGGACATATTCCATGTCATTTTGTATAAAATCTGTCTAACTCAGGTAAGATTTCAAATAACATTAAATTGACACACTTTGTTTCGCCGGTTCTTCTCAAGACAGGGCTAGGGTTAAACCGGTGGTAGATTTTCTTGTTGACCTTCAAAAAGTAATTCCTGTAATTCTATTTTGAATAAAAACTTTTTGATTTGATTTGATTGATTTAAAACTTTCGTCAGCGATAAGAATATAAAGACAACTCATTGGCAAAAATCCAAGCCTATCAAACGTTTAGCAGGGAACATAAAAGTCTGCATCCATACATTATATATACTTTTGAGATAATTACCCTACGTCTACTACATCTTCTATCTACCTAGAAAGTATTGATATTGATCTATTAGCTCCGAGTTACTACTAAACGATAAAAGAACATCAGCAACAACTGCCAAGCTCCAATTCTTTCCTTGGCATCATCATTACATGGCACTTGAGGCAAGCTTGTCCGTTACAAGGAACCAAGTCCATAATATTAACTAGCAGAGCCCTGACTTTTCACACGCTGGCAATCTATCTACCATTTCATAGAAGTGATTGAATGAAGTTACGTATATTATCTATATGTAGATTATAGTATATTAGTACCACGAATACGTTTGCTAGCGAGAACTACATATTTTTCGTGCCTAACGCTAAAGAAATTACCATTTTAAAAACTGTCGCATTCATAATACGAACACGAATGAACAGTTTAACGATGCAATTATTAACCACAATGAAATTGTTGTCCAATTTCAACTTGTGCAATTAATTCGTTAATTCATAATGTTATTTAACCTCCTTGTTCCATAGAATTTATCACGTCAGTCAACATAATACCGGCCGCAGGCGGTTTCGGGTTATGGTGCGCTATTTGCCATTATGAACGCAGAACAAATGGCCCCCTGGACGTGTGGGCATATATTTGATGGTATCGCAGAAGGGCTGCATCAGGCAATATTGCATACAAAATGATATTGAAGCTTTATGATTAGCCGAGTTGATAGCTTATCAATGCGTTCGCCAACCATAATCGTGACCTATATCTATTATTACTGGACTGATAATATGCAGGTTAATTTATAAAACACCAGCAAGCCTTCAGATATAGACATCTTTAACAACAACATTTGTTACACAACTTTTCGTAATTCACTATTTTATTTTTCATACAAAAATAAATATGAATTAAATTTTTCGTCCGATCGTTATAAGTGCATCGCGTACTTAATATGAGGTCAACAAACCCTTGCACAGCGGTCGCGGCGACCGGCCTCACGGGACTTACAAATGTCCCCACAGTACAATATAAAATTAAAAAATAATTTAAAATTAATATATCGAGTTACTAGAGCTACGAGTTATTTTCCCTCGCGTGTGATTTTTTTTTATAAAAAGTATCCTACGACCTTTCTAATTTCTCAAAGAATATGTGTAGGTACGTACAATGTTTCATAATGATCGGTTGTGTCATTTTGACGTGAAAGCGTTACAAATATTCATATTTATAATTTTATAATTTTTTTTTTTTAATTTATAATTTGACGTTTATGATAACTTGCGATGCTCGGTATATCTAGTACCTACAGTGAGCGTACCCACGTCGACAAATGAATGCGAACTTCCGTCTGATTCAAATTACTCGGATCATCCATCAGGCGGGGCTAACCGAAGCCTCCTGATTGCGGTCTGAGCTCCAAACTTATCGGCTCCCAATTCCTTCAACCAATTAAATGTAAACTCTGCGAGTTGGGAACTGAAATATGTTTTTTGCGTAGGAATGTAGTCTAGAACAGGGGTGGCCAAACTGTGGCTCGCAACATGCTTATGAGGGATTATTTGTGGCTCGCTAGAACTGTACCTGACTTCCCTCATTTATGTTTAATATTAAAAAATATTTACGTTCTGTACCTACGCGTTAAAAATGTCTGTTAAACATAAAAGGTTGTAGCAAATTTTGTTTCCAAATGAAAAATAAGCCGAAGTATCTTGACTTTAAAATGACTGCTTGTCGAATTATTTTAAAATTTAGAAGAATGTACTAAAATAAGTTAAATATATTATCATACACCTGTATCAATTCGTGAACACCTAACAAGGGATATTAACTATCCTAGGCATCTGAGAAGTACTGCCCAACGCTTATTTGTCAAATTTAAAAAAAAAATATCAAGAGATGTAAAATAAACATTTTATTCTTGATATTCAAATTTATTAGTTACTGTAAAAAAGTACATATTCAATAGCGACCTATCAAGAAGGTTTGCCACCCCTGCCTGATCTAGACTGTCACGACAAATAGTAGCCGAGTCACGCACGTTTCGGGTAGTATTAATATTATTAGCAGCTAGGTAACACGCAATACTCTGTTACTGTCATTCTTTTTTTTATCCGATGTCTTTTAACACTATCGAGTAGGGCGAGCGATTTGCCAGTTACAGTGCTCTCTACATATAAATGAAATACGCACTTGTATGAAATAGCATACATTTTTATTATTATTTCCACTTTTTTTATATCGATAAGTCATCATCAGGTATACAATAATGCAAAAAATACAATTGTACTTACAAGTTGTGTGATAGTTCGCTAATTCCAATCCCGCCGATCGATGCTTATCTTTGTTGTGTAGTTCTATAATAAAAATATGTTATCATTGAAAAATATTAAATATATCTTCATCTATTGTCTTTACCTGTAAAATAAGTACTTACGGTAACACAGGGCTTTGCTCACATTGTTGCTTACATATAACGTGGCTTATACGATATGATTTTGTGCTGTCGCATCTCGCGCGGTGTGTAAGTAACCGGTGGCCCGTAGATGGGGAGGAGGAAAAAGGCCAACGCATCTTTATGAGGATTATAGGGCGTTAATCATCAAAATGGCTCCTACTGCTCTTTTTGCCACTTATACTAACAACAAGCAAACAAGACTATCTGGCAGTTATGTCTCTTTAAAAATATAATATTTCCTTATCTATTTATTATCATACGCGATAGTTACGGTATAACCCCAACATAACGTGGCAATCAACAACGTTTTCTTTAGCCAGCAATATGTAAAGGACAGTTGGTTTTATAGTCAAACAAAGTAAGCTGTTTTCTTAAGGGCTGTGGACGTAGGGTTTCGGAGGGACCCCGTTAAAATTAAGTCGGACAGATATGTGACGCCGTGACAAGGGTCGGGTGCCATTGTGCCTTCGTTAATACAATATATAATTATAGCATAGCGTATGTTTTAACTAATAGCAATTTATTAAGCCTTATTTATTCCGTTTGTTGACAGCTAACGAATCTCTTTTGGGGAAGGTAGAGATTGTATAGTTTGTTGAGAAGTAGGGAAATTTAGCATTGCAGCGTAATTCCGGCACGACCGAAGTGTTGTCTCTACCTCATATACTTACTTACTTACTTACTCCGCTGGCTCAGTGACCCGAAGTGAGACTAGGCCTCCGACAAGAGAGTGTGCCACTTTCCTCTATCCTGCGCGATTTCGCGATTTGATTTACCTCATATGCTACCTTTTTTCTAATAGAGTACAGGGGGCAAACGAGCAGTCGGGTCAGCTAGATGAAGGCGATTTCCGACGCCCACATACATCGACAACACCGGGGGATTTGCAATTGCGTTGCCGACTATTAATTTAATATGCTACATACGGTACGGTATCTCGTACGGTATATTAAAGTTACATCATTGTGCTTCGTTTCGGCCCGTTCCTAAGTTATCCAAGCCCCATCAGAGTTGAACTCATACAAAGGGCTAAATTTAGCCAGCAAATAGATCCAATTGCACGCTTGCGCCATTAAACTAGGTACATAAAAAAAAAGGTTACTCAATATTTTAGAAAAACTTTTAAGCAAAGCCTCGGTCACATTGATTTCTGCCACTATCTCTTACTAAAGGTAACGTTCCGTACGTAACTAAAGGTAGCATCTAACGTTAGACGCACGACGGAATGTTTAAACAATGAAATGCTCGGAGTCCGAACGCGTTGAAGCGTAGAACCAACACTCGGCGGAGTAGAGGACTTGTAGACGGACTCCATTTCACAGGCTTTAGGTGGGTAGGTACTATTAGTAATAAATGGTAGCGTTAGTTATTGTATATATAACTCAACTTGCTTTCACCCCCAGCCTTACCGCGTGGATTTTAGTTATTATACCTACATATAAACCTTCCTCTTGAATCACTCTATCTAATAAAAAAAACCCATGAAAATCTGTTGCGTAATTTTAAAGATCTAAGCAAACAGACACACAGACGGTGGAAATCGACTTCGTTCTATAAAATAAAGTAGCTTTCCGCAGTCCGTGTATAGTATACCTACTATGTAATGTTAACTGTCCAAAGGCACCTTTAGTGTTTGTGTGGATCCCAGTTAGGACTTTGATATACAAAAAGGCCAATGCATTTGTAATAATTTTGCGATAAAACCTCCTCTAACCCCAGGATAACTTTTTCTTTATCTTTCACTACGATTCTATAAACATTTAATTGTTTATTTATTTGGAAATAATCGTCTTTTACTAGATAAAGATACGATGCGTCCTTGTGATATTTTAGACAGTAGGTACATAAATAAAATTTCAGATTATTGTTTGTCAATTTCTTTTTATTATAAATTTCTTCTAATTAAATTAATTAATTCTACTTATTATAAATGTTAACTGAATAAATAATTGTTCCTTTATGATAAAGTTTACGCAAGCGAAACCACAGGGCAGAGCTAATATAACGCACTGCTCTTTTTTTTTATGTAACCAATGATCGTATAAAATCCGAAAACATAAAGCAAAATAAAAAGCATTTTAACATCAGTCAAATGAAAATGGACTTTAAAGTTTCACAAACATCGTAACAACCCATTTGGATCGCTGTTATCTGTTTGAAGTTGGACTCGGATATTTTTTGCATGATTTTTTATACGGTTAACTTTTTTATCTCTCGTAACTTTATTAACTGTCTACAAACCGGGAGAGTTAAATAATAATTTGACGTTGGAGAGTTTTTTTGGGCGACGATATGGTATCCATTTAGCTGCTATTTGTTGTAAAATAAGTAAGAGGTAGTGATTCGCTGTATGCATGCATGTAGCCGATTTAAGCTGGCACGACTGTGGAGGTACCTCTCGCTTATACGAAACCGGCCTAAAGTGACAGCTGTGCTGTCGCGTTTCTTGCGGTGTGTAAGTAACCGGTGGCGCATGGAAGGAGGAGGAAGGAGGGCAACGCAGATATAATATCTATTCGGATGTCTATCGGCGTCCGTAGTCATGAAAATGGCTCCTGTATGTACCTACCTACTGTTAAAAAGAATAAAAAATATATTTTCTTTTCATGTTGTTTTGTTAGCTTATGTAAGAGGTGCATTGCAGCCAGGGAGGTACCTCTCGCTCACAAGATAAGTTTTATTTTTCATGACGCCTAAATCGTGTCTAAAAATTTGACAATGTTAACGCCAACAATGTTTCTAAACCATAACCCAATCTCTAATAGATTTTTAATATTCATCACAACTACAATAATTCCAGACCTAAAATACATATACCGTGTCCAGATATATTCCAGATGTATTCAATCAACTATAAGAGTTCGGTATTTTAAGTTTCAAACTAATTAAAAGTTACTAGAGCTTGTAAAGCTTGAAATGCTGATGCGGACTCACTGAGGGACTCTTATTAAGTCGCCCGTTAAATATTTCAATATTTTACAGCAAAATCAATTTCTTTTGCTTGCTATGACTTAGCAGTCTTTATTTGATATATTTTATCTGTACCCAACTTCGTTTAAAATAATGATAAGAGATATTTTCTCGTAAAGTTAAGTTCTTTTACAGCATGAGTACAGTTTAGTGACTGACAAGTCTAGACTTGCACCTACTAGACCAATAGTTCCCAACCAGTGGTCCGCAGAAGCCAAAATATGGTCCTCGAATGATTTTAAATGTAGCGACCGTTAAGCTTTCGGTTGCCGTGCAGTAAGTGAGAAATTTTATTATAGTCGTTGTAGTCCCTGCTATCGAGAATAATATAAAAGTGGTCCCTGACCAAAAAAGGTTGGGAACCCCTGCACTAGACTGGCCAATTTTAAATACAGACTTCCATAGACACCCGTCTAAATCCTATGCAGATGTAAGACATCCCCGTTCTTCCAAACTCCGGAAACTTACAAACCCTACAAAACTCGACAACGTAGCCGTCACTTAAAGGCAATCCGCCTTTCATACGAGCGAGAGATATGTTTCTTGGCCCAAACTGCAATATAGCAACACTAACATTATTTATATATATGTATAGCCTAAAGACGAATCTAGAACGATTTAATATTCCATCTTCGTTTTCGTGTGAAAATATTTGCAAAGTTTTTGCGAGTCTTATTTGAAAAATCAACGAGCGAGCTTCACAATATCCAGGCCAATCAAACCACCTTTTTCAGCTTTTCTTTGTTTCACACTGCATGTTAGACCCATTTTCTGTCTATGTTCGCATTTCTTGGAGACGAACAGCAAACTCATCTTCATGATCATAGCACGAACACCGCACGAAACGCGACAGCACAGCTGTCACTTTTTTTCCTTTAATCGTGATTTTTTATTTTTCTTCATCAATAAACTAGCTTTGTAGTAGTTTGCAGTAAAACCTATATCATGATACCATGAGATCTATTCATTTATTCGAGACAAAAGGCAAAAAAACGTTATTTCAGATTATAATCTAGCTCTGGCAAGCGAAAGTGTTGCCACATCCAGATTCGGAACAGGAAGCTGGCTGATACGCAACGCGGATGTGACAGTTTCGAGATACCAAATCGGTGTCAAATTTCATCTAAATCTGTTCTGTAGTTTTTTCATGAAAATAAACTATAAAAATAATAATAACTTACGTATTTATAACATTTAGAGCAGCTTAGATTAACTAGCCTTGGACGTTTGTTGCCTTGGAGATGCTACAAAAAAAAAGGTCTTTACCAATTAGATGACTTAAATCAAGCTTATGTTAGTTCTATTTGGTCATGATCTAATACTGTTTTTGTATTAGTAGGCCATAACCTAGTTTGGTTATAAAAAACAATATTTATTCTACGACTTTTGCCATAACTCAATAAATTAATTTTAAATGATTTTTTTATATTTTAATGTACTGTGATGACTTGTATAGGTATATATTTCATTCGTAAGAAACCGGACTTAGCGACGAGACTAGAAACTAGACTTGTGTGCGCTGTGAGTTTTTTCACGGTCTTACGTAATTATACGATGCAGTTATAACGCTCGGGCGAAAAATTTAATTCATATTTATTTTTGCACGAAAAATAAAATACCGAATTATGAAAATCGTAAAACAAATGTTGCTGTTAACGATGCTAGCTATTTATACTTGAGAACTTGCTCGTATTTTAAAAATAACCTTGTATAATATATATGTACATATACTAAGAGACAAAAATGTATAAAGCAAAGTTCCACATTATAATTGCAAATAGTACATTTTTATTCCCGTCGGCAAGTTCTTTACAACATTATGTTTTGTTGAGAAACATCCTGCGAAAAGTTGATAACAAAGTCGCGGGACAAACTACAAAGATAACTTGGGACTATAACAAGGCAATTATTTTTATAAAAATACGTATCGTACAAGTTTTTGTATTCTTTGGTTTGGCGACAGTTTTAATGCCTTAAAGCCAGCTGATTTGAATAAATTTATTTTCGTGTCTTTAAAAACTTAAATTTTTATAGTTATTAAAGTGTTTTTGTAAAAATATATTCTACTAGAGGTTAGTACTATAGTACCTGCCTACCTAAAGACATATATTTTTATAAGGATCGATTCCGTTTAGTGACTACCCATGCCCGACATCCGATTCGGCAGCAGCAGCAATGCTGATATGAAATGATTCTGAATAATTCACTAAGATTATTTTATATGTCGCATTGCTTCATACTATCGTTAGTAATGTCTTATGAATAGCCTAAGGAGCATGTTACTAGAACTGAAGTACATTGATTCTAATATTTTAAAAAGTTAGAGTATCGATACAACAAATCTCGGTTTGTTTTAATCCACAAAAATAAAGTGAAATAAAAAAAATATAATAATCAAGAGATACATAATTATGTGGTAATTAAAAGGCAGAAGAACTCATTTCAGACATAACGAGCCGAACACCAGAACACAGTCTTACATAAATCTCTGAAAACATTTTCTAAAAATTGAGGTTTAATACAACAGAGCGGGGTAAATCACTCATGTTCTATTTCCCATGGGCACTGGATAATAATAAAGCCTCTACAACTGCAGACGCCATAATCGAATCCCAGCCTTCTGATCGCACTGAATAATGTATCAAATCCTTGCTATTTTTGTACTAATATTTACTATCTGACCCGGCCACGTTGCGGCTGTGGTAATCGTTTTTTAATTTTTATTTATCTAAGTGTGTACTGTGTAACCTATTTTTATGTTAGACAAAGTAACATATATCCAATAATCTTCTTTTAAGTGTAGTTACCGATATTTGTCCAGGTACCATATATGTCACAATATAGACTGGCTTGTACCCTGCGGTATGTCTCATCTTTGTTTCTAGGGAAGCATTCCTTTTTTCGGTATACGAATGTTATAGAAGATTGTAGGTCAAATACTGTGACGTGAGGCACAAAGTATATGGCTTACAATCATGTAGGTACAGCGTTATCTATTCAAATCCATCTGTAATTTTTGCGTGAAATAAAAAAATAAACTTTTGCTGGTTTTTTTTCGGATAGCCTTTTTCAGAATGATGAAACATTGCCTCAGATATTGTTCATCGGACTAGCTTTTGCTGCTATACGATTATAAAAATAATTTGTAATTGCTGCACTGAAGCTAAATCGGACCGGCACGACCTGGTACCTACCTCCCTCTCGGAAACAACTCTCCATTACAATTATCGGATGTCTGTAAGAGTTGGGTAACTACATCGAAAACCTCTCAATTGCTCTTTCACAGCAATTCCCATAGAATCAGTGGATTTCTATACAAAAACTTCCTCGCTCTATGCATGTATGTAGCTGTATTGGGCCGGCACGGCCGAGGAGGTGCCTCCCGCTTACACGAAATCGTCGAAAAGTGACCGCTGTGCTGTTGCGTTTCGTGCGGTGTGTAAGTAGCCGAAGGCTCAAGGAGGCCGGAGGAGGAAGGAGGGCATCGCACGCATCTGTTTATCAAACGAGTCGGAGCCATTTTAATGACAAACCCCGTCCTGCCTACATGGGCCACCGATACTTTTGTTCCAATTTTTTTTTTTTTTTTTATGGTAAAGGGGGGCAAACGAGCAGTCGGAGCCATTTTCATGACTACCGACGCCCACAGACAACCGCATAGAGACTATACAAATGCGCTGCTCTCCTTTCTCCTCCCACCTCCATGGACCACCGGCTACTTACACACCGCACGAAACGCGACAGCATAGCTGTCACTTTACGCCGGTCTTGTGTAAGCGAGAGGTACCTCCCCGGTCGTGCCGGCCCAATTCGGCTGCATGCAAGCATGCAGTGTGGCACTACCTCTTACTATCCAATACTGATATCATACAGTATCGACACGTCCTATTCGATACAATATCCCTAGCCATCTTACTCCTTATAAATTCCCAGCGGAGAGACAATAAGTACAAACAGTAAGTATAAAATTAAACCGTCCACACAATCAGAACATACAAACGCACGTGTCCAATCAAATAAGCTCATAATCAAACGCTGCATTTGTGCAAACACGAATCGACATCCAATATGCATCTAATCCAATTTCGTGCGATACGAAATATTGGAAATTCTTTCGTGAATTTATAATGGCTGATATTGCAAATGCAAACTAGCGAGGGTGTATTTGTGTATTGGCGTCCCGTGGGACAAAGCAGTCCAATTTTCCATTCACTGATATCACTTGATTCGCGTCAGGAACATAATGATTGTCAATCTGTGGTCAATTTCCTGTCCCTATTGCTAATGATATTTTATTTTAGATTTTATAGATTTTTTATGGCAAACGAACAGTCGGAGCCACCTCTATGACTACCGACGCCTATAGACATCCGCATAGAGGTTATACTAACCAAGTTCGAGACATTTGCATTTATCATTATTAGTCCTAAATATCGTATATGATCCGTCGCGGCCTTTTAACCGATCGAAACGACAAATCATCAGTATATGAAAGTATCATCAACAAAATTACTCAAGACTAAATAGTACATAAATGGACATAAAATTGTCTTTATTTTATATTTTCAAAACGGCATCGTCAGTATTGAAACCTCAACGAAATTACTCAAATAACTGAACCAAACTCTATGCATGAATTAAAATTGTCTACTGCCTATTATCCTTAAAAATAAATCCCTATATTGAGGATTTACTTTGACGAGCAAATCCATGGTATTTTTAACACGCCCCAAACGAACACCTTAGCATAATTAATAATCCCCATGCCAATACACTCCATCGTTAAAAACCCGTGCTGAAGCGTTTTCGCTGCACTAACAGTCAAAAGTGCTTACTGCACAGAATTAACGTACGGATTTGGCCCCTCATTAACTTTTGATTCCAATTGCAAAATAATAATTAAAATGTATTGCGGTTATGAATTTTCAGTAACCGAACGGCTGATTATAATTGGCACTTTGCTGCCATTATAATTTATACTGGGGTTTGTAACGTGTTATTTTATTCATATGCGCGTGAATTGTCTATAGCGATGGGTATATTTGATGGCTGATTTAACTACTCTATCATCATCATTATCATTAGCCCCTTGCAGTCCATTGTTAGACATAAGCCTTCCCTATACCTCTTCTCTTCCTCCTCCTCCTCCTCCTCCTCTTCTCTTCTCTTCTCTTACCCTATGGGGAAGCATAGAGCGCCAAACTTGTCGTCACTTGCATCCAGCGGCTCCCCGCCCCCGTCCAACACCCCGACTTCCGGCGCGAGGCAATCCAAGCAATGTGCCCTGCGCATTGCCACATCAGTTTCCTGACTGTCAGAACTACTGTAATAGTAATATGTGCACTGTAACATCTAATACTGTAGTAAATACCTATATATCAATTTGTAGACAATGTATTTTTTATAGTACAAAAGGACAAACGAGCAATCGCAGCCCTTTTCATGACTATCGATGCCCATAGACATCCGCATAGAGATAAACAGGTGCGTACTCATCACTTTCATGGGCCACCGGCTACTTACACACCGCACGAAACGCTACAACACAGCTGTCACTTTGCGAATGAATCGTGTAAGCGAGAGATACCTACCCGTTCGTGCCGGCCCAAGTCGGTTGCATACAGCGTGACACTACTTCCTACTAAAGTTGGTAAACTTTAGTAGGAGGGAGCGCCAAGCTCATATCTATAAAACTAGATACCAATTTGTAGATAATGTATCTACAAACTGTCACCCAAGTCGTCCCGAGTCACGTTTATCGTCCTGTGCTCATCGACGTCATCGCCGATCGGCTCCCATATCCAACAATAAAACGCCAGTAATGGCACTCTCTGTATTGTGCAAATAACTTAAAAGCCGGAACTAACTGAGCTATATTTATCGCGGCCCGCCGGCGAAACTGCGATATATTCTAGGATACATACACGCCCCGTTTAGGTTACCGGGATTTATTTGTTTATTCTAAAACACATTTGCCCATAAAAATTGCGCGCGTGTTTTCAAATAAAATTTGGTCGTTATGTGTGCGTGAAATTGGATATGTTCGCCTGTCATTGTTTGTGTTCTAAAGGCTCGTGTGATGAGTACTGATGCTTATAGACACACATGATTGTTATGAGCAACTGTTGTCCTCCAACCCCCTTCCCCTCCAATGGCCCCCGGAAAACGACAATCACACAAAGGTTAACATCATTGTTTCTTCCTAAATGTGTAAGGGTTCAGTATTCACATATCATCAGGTGATCTCCTCGCCTCCTCAGCACTAGAACTTGTAACTTTTATGATCAATACACCTTCGACTAACTCGATAGCATCAACTTTTATATGAACATTTCTGGATGTTTGTATGTTAAGTAGGTTACTTTAAGTAGGTAACGTAACTGCAATGCAGCCAGCTATGCTATTAAGTTTTCTTTCATTTAAATAATACTGTACGAATTTAGAGTAACACTTGCTGCGCTCTGTGTTTTCACCCGCGAAAGTTTCGATCCCGTGATCAAATATCGAGATGAAAAATAGATGTTGGCCGATTCTCAAACCTACCAGATACGCATACAAATTTTCATGAGAATCAGTCGAGCCGTATCGGAGGAGTATGGTAATTATCATTGTGACACGAAAATTTTCAGGCGACGCGACGCATAATATGTAAAAATCTGATCAATCAGAGAATTAGTTTAGCCACAGGAACTTTATAAAGTTTTTTCTCACTTCGTACACTATGTATCGTCAGTTCTCCGCGAGGCCGGCTGATTAGGGTCATCAACCCGTGCGATGTTGCCACTCGCTTTTGCCGTCAGTGAAAAGCATGTTTCCATTTTTTCGCTATTTAACTTCTTTAAAAAATATATTTTAGTATGCTTACTTCTCGTAAGCTTCTTTTTAATAGTTTCGGATTATGAAAGAAATGAAAAAGAAAAACTTTTTAATCAAAATAGAATTACCGAAATTACTTTTTGAACGTCAACAATTACATGTAGGTACCACCCGGTTAAACCCTAGCCCTGTCCTGACAAGAACCGGCGAAACAAACTAAGTGGGCCTCATGATGTGATGAAATATTATAAAAGTAAATAATATGAAAACACAAATACATTATAAAAAAACAAAAACAATTTATCAATTTACAATAATTATGGTACAGAAACAGCCTAGGAGGAGGGTACTAATCCCAATATGTGATATATGTCATAAAATCTGGTACCTTATAGTATGCCTTATCACACAAACGCTCTTTATAAACTTTTTTAAATTTATTCATCGTAAATTTTTAGACGCAGTATTAACAGTGGCACTTAGGTATATAGTATGCGTAGTTTCATTTAGTGCCTCACGCTTTTATCATCTTATTCTTTTAGCTTAGAATCGGGGATAATATAAAAATCACTTTTTATTTCATAAAATTATTTGTTTCATTTGGTTATTTAAGTAACTAATTAGTGTATTTCTTGGACGAACTATGTCTCATAGCAAAATGAAACATTAGAAGTTAATAATTCGGGCAACAGTAGACACTGGTTGTATAATTATGAAATTAATAAAATCGATCGTAAACGTTCTAAATGAGTCCAGTAATTAATACAATATCCCACACTTAATGGGTATAATTGTATAATGTCTTTTTTATTTTTCCTGTTCACTTTTGTTTTGTATTAGCTAGACAGTGTAGGTTTGTAATTTGACATTGAAATGAACCATTGTTGATAAAAAGTAAATATAGTAACCCCGAACTTACGCGGAATATGGGACCGACGAATTCGCGTAGACGTAAAATAATATTATCTTTTCAATTGGGATCAAATGTTTTTTATAGTAAACTTTGATTATAGAAGGCATGAATAGTTATTAGGACGAAGCAAGCTTAAAAAGGTGTCACTTATATATAGTTTGACAAGGGTTCGCGTAAGTACAGGTATTAATGTATACGAATTTAGATTTTTTCATGCTCTACATACAAAACCTATAAGTTTGTGTTTTAAAATGGATGAAACTTCGTTCCGTATTAGTGAAACATGTTGTCCCATGCATGCATGCCTTATGCTAGGCGGTTTATGAAAAGATATCGTTTTTAATATCGCTCGGCTTATTTACAAGAGCCTCCATCTCGTACATCCTTCAAACAAATTACACGCCATGTGATTTTTCATATGCTTTTTGTCAATTATCTTTGCGTCAACTCACAAAGATATTTTTCATTTCATATTGGATTTTTTTATATAAGTATGTGTTATATAAAGCATATACAAGGTTGATACAAGCGAGAGGCATTAAATGAAATACACATATTTAGTATGTTATTTTCAGGCTACACAACAAAAATCAGATCAATCGGAGCCATAAATTAGCCACATGAATTTTTTAAAGTTTTTTTCTCACCTCGTACACGCTGTATCGCAGCTGATCGCCGACTATGACCGGCCGGAGTCATTCACTCCGTACGAGGTTGTCGTTCTCTGTACGAGACTTTACAAAGTATGCTTAAATGTTTTTTCGCTGTTTCACTTGTATGCAAAAAGTATTTTCGTATACTTGTCGTAAACTTATTTTTAATAGTTTCGGATTAATTGTTGGCACTTATAGTACCTATATGTGGTTTCATTTAATGCCTCTCGCTTGTATCAACGTTGTGAATATTTTTTTTTTTGAGTTATAATGTATAATGTATTTTGTATGAAAAAATAAAATAGCGAATTATGAAAACTCGTAGAATTAATGAAACCGATGTTTTAAAAATAACCATGTCCATCATAACAAAAAAACACATACAAAACGCAAACCATAGAATTCAACTAACATCAAAACATAATGTCGAAATACTCTATGAAATGGGCCCTGTTCAATATTTATAAAAGCGATCGTAATGAGTGATGAAGACGTATATCTGTTGGGCGTCTAACCGCGTCTATAAACGTACAGGATGATGCATTTGCGATACAAACATGTTCGTACTTATCCCTACGGATAGGGGTCGTGGTTTTGATGCCCCCTCAAAGCGCAGTACCTCGTTATTTGCCATCCATATACGAAATGGATTTCACATGTTATGGGATTAAA
>LUGF01047244.1:32158-56498 GCA_001625245.1 Calycopis cecrops
ACCAAATGACCAAATCAAATACAAATGTGTTTGTATTTTTAATGTGATAGTCAATTTTTTGCCGATCTACAGCTTTATGTACATCATGCGGGCCAGAAATGAAACGTCTCCTTTATTTATCGTAAATTTTTATACGCAGTATTAACAGTGGCACTTAGGTATAGTAGGCGTAGTTTTATTTAGTGCCTCTCGCTTTTATCATCTTATTCTTTTAGGTTAGAATCGGGGATAATATAAAAATCACTTTTTATTTCATAAAATTATTTGTTTTATTTGGTTATTTAAGTAACTAATTAGTGTATTTCTTGGAAGAAATACACTCATAACAAAATGAAACATTAGAAGTTAATAATTCGGGCAACAGTAGACACCAGAATTACATTTATTATGCACTGGTTGTATAATTATGAAATTAATAAAATCGATCGTAAACGTTCTAAATGAGTCCAGTAATTAATATAATATCCCACACTTTTAATTGCAGAATAATAGTATAATGTCTTTCTAATTTTTCCTTTTCACTTTTGTTTTGTATTAGTAGGAATGTAATTTGGCATTGAAATGAACCATTGCTAATAAAAAGTAAATATAGTAACCCCGAAGTTACGCGGAATGTGGGACCGACGAAGTCGCGTAGACGTAAAATAATATTAACTTTTCAATAATTGGGATCATATGATTTTTATAGTAAACTTTGATTATAGAAGACATGAATAGTTATTAGGACGAAGCAAGCTTAAAAAGGTGTCACTTATATATAGTTTGACAAGGGTTCGCGTAAGTAAGTAGAGGTATTAATGTATACCAATTTGAATTTTTTCATGTTCTATATACAAAAACTATAAGTTTGTGTTTTAAAATGGATGAAACTTCGCTCCGTATTAGTGAAACATGTTGTCCCATGCATGCATGCCTTATGCTAGACGGTTTATGAAAAGATATCGTTTTTAATGTCGCTCGGCTTATTTACAAGAGCCTCCATCTCGTACATCCTTCAAACAAATTACACGCCATGTGATTTTTCATATGTTTTTTGTCAATTATCTTTGCGTCAACTCACAAAGATATTTTTCCTTTCATATTGGAATTTTTTATATAAGTATGTGTTATATAAAGCATATACAAGGTTGATACAAGCGAGAGGCATTAAATGAAATACACATATTTAGTGTATTATTTTCAGGCTACACAACAAAAATCAGATCAATCGGAGCCATAAATTAACCACATGAATTTTTTAAAGTTTTTTCTCATCTCGTACACGCTGTATCGCAGCTGATCGCCGACTATGACCGGCCGGGGTCATTCACCCCGTACGAGGTTGCCGTTTGCTATACGAGACGTTACAAAGTATGTTTATGTTTTTTCGCTGTTTAACTTGTTTGAAAAAAGTATTTATATATAATGTATACTTGTCGTAAACTTATTTTTATTAGTTTCAGATTAACTGTAGACACTTATAGTATACGTGGTTTAATTTAATGCCTCTCGCTTGTATCAACCTTGTGTATATTTTATTTTATTTTTTTTTGAGTTATAATGTATTTTGTATGAAAAAATAAAATAGCGAATTATGAAAACTCGTAGTCGTTTTAAAAATAACCATGTTCATCATAAGTACAAAAAACACATCCAAAACGCAAACCATAGAATTCAACTAACATCAAAACATATATTCTATGAAATTGGCCCTGTTCAATATTTATAAAAGCGATCGTAATGAGTGATGAAGACGTATATCTGTTGGGCGTCTAACCGCGTCTATAAACGTACAGGATGATGCATTTGCGATACAAACATGTTCGTACTTATCCCTACGGATAGGGGTCGTGGTTTTGATGCCCCCTCAAAGCGCAGTACCTCGTTATTTGCCATCCATATACGAAATGGATTTCACATGTTATGGGATTAAACTGGATTCCTTTTAGGTTATCCGTACACGGTAAATAATTTGAAAAACACATTTACTGATTATGGATGGTTTTTTTTTCATCTAAATGTGGCTTTACTCATTTCTAATATTGCACGGGCAGACTACAGGCAAGGTGCAATAAAAAGAAATATGCGATAAAAAACGTAGCCACTAAAAATAAACGTTTTAATTAATTGATTGATTAATTAATAAAATGAGTTTGATAAAAAAAGTCTATTATTTGATTTTATATACGAAAGATCCACAAATAAGCGTAGCATTTTAGATGGTGTGTTTTTATGCAAATCTATAAATATTATACAAGAAAGTCCCCGGCTGCGTCTTTTTATCTGTCTGAACGCGACAAACTCGAAAACTACCAAACGGATTTCTATACGGTTTCAATTAATAGAAAGATTGATTCTTTGGGAAGGTTTAGGTATATAATTTAATATCTTCTTCTTAGTCGTTATCTTCATTGCTGAAGGTCGTGTCTAGCTGGAAGAATGTGACTTGATCATCTGCCGCACTATATTTCTCTATGTGTCTCTGTCCTCGGCTGTCTTTATTGCACACGGCATGGTCATGCCGGTCAGTGTCTCCACCAAACCTGTCCAGCGGGTAGGTGATCTACCTCGGGATCTTCGTCCCTCAACTTGCCCCAGTAGTAAAAGCTTCTCCAGGTTGTCAGGATCTCGACGAACAACGTGGTCGAAGTAGTTTAGAATGCGTTGGAAATAGATAGTAGAAAGCCTCGTTGTTGTAATTTAATATGTTTTGATGTAAACAAGCGCTATCTCGCCAACTTGGAGCATTCCACGCGAGCGTCGCGTAAACTAGCAAAGATACAGTTGAGTAATGTGCTAGCCAAATCAAAATCTATAAAAAATGCTAGAAAAAAGTCCGTGATATTTCTTACGGTTGACATACAATAACCGCTTTTATGTTTAAAATTTTACTTTAAAACTATTCGATATTTTCAAAGCTATTTTCTTTAGTTCAGTATTAATCCCTATCCAAATGAATATGTTAGTTAGCTTGGGCATTGAATGCAGATTAAAATTGCTCTTCACACTATATCAATCAGATGAATATTTTTTTAGACATCGTCGTTGGAATTAATTAGCAGCGAAACATTTAAAGCTCGGCGATCCAGCGTTTTTTCCTTGTGATGTCTACGAATTGAGAATCTCCTCCATTTTTAAAGTTCGAAATCCACACGGGCGAGGTTGCAGAGAAAGCTAGTACCTAATAAACCACCGAATGATGAATACGTGAGTAACTGAAATAGAATGAGTAAAATATCAAGAGTGTCAGCAATATTCCGAATATTATGATAGAGTTTTAATTTACATACTTTTAATCATCAATGATCTTTTAACATTGTCCAGCATGCTTGACTTGCTTATATTTCTAAAATTTTATGGGAGTTGCCGCGATTCGATCATTCATCATCGAAATTGAATACTATTAAAATTTTCTATTTATGATGATTATTTATGATTATATTGGAGTTCTCTGTTTGTAATTTAAGGAGCCAATAGATACGAAGATAAAAATCTTATTTTTATAATATGCCCACTCACATTTCACCACAATTAACGACACCATTCACGATTAAATCCATTGAGCAGTTTTACCCACAAATCCTGGCGAAAGTATACATTAACTGGTCAAACCCTTGATACAGTCGGATAACAAAGATGCGTTAACTTTCTTTGATTTGCCGTAAATAGAAATGCTTTTAAAGAAATACGATATCCGTGCGTTCCAAATTTAAACTGAGCAGCATTAGGGAGCAGCCAGTATTAAAATAATTACGTATATATCACAAACGCAGTCCTTATTCTGTATCCGAAATCCCTTTTACACGAACCACGTTAAAGGGAACGTGAGTTAAGGACGTGAAGAATAAATAAGGCGAGGTGGAGAGCTCGGTGGGTTATAATTTAGGAATTCTCGATAACAAATTGTTAGGGTTATTTCTAGTTGAGGCGGCGGGGCGCGTACCAATTTATTTTTCGGTCGCTATCCAATTATTTTTGGGCAAGGTAGTGAGGCATAAATCTGTAGTGAGAGTAACACGCACCGGAACCTCGTTATACAGCCTATAATTTATAAATTTATAACTTGGTTGACAAAGCGGTTTCCTTTTTTGGGAAACACTAAAGAAAAAGTAATATTTTTTCGTAAAAATAAAAAATAAGTCAGCCGTTAATTTTTTTGTAGTGCTGTTTTCTTTTATCTGACAAGAAATCTTTTAAAAGTATTTTATTTGTGTTATATTAAAAAATCTAGCACTAGGATATCATTAGAATAGCTTAATATGTGTGATATTTATAATTTTTGTAATATAACTGGAATTAAATATAGACAAATTATAAACCCTGTCGCAAAATATTTTTTAGCCACGTGATCAAACATCTAATTTCATAACTGAGCCACAGATTCAACAACTCGTCATCAGCATTTTAAGGTTTTTCAACTTAAATAGACATTTCATTACTTGCTTAACCTGTTAATTTCAATTTAGTTAAATTATTTTTAATGTATCCACAATTCCTAAATAATGTGGGGTGGGTCAGATCCAAAATTTGTACAAATAGATTCGAAATCGTGGTTAGGTAATTTTTTATATTTACACTTAAATCACTTGCCTTCATATCAGAGTAGTATATAGATACTAATAATAATCACTTGTGTTATTTTTACCATCATCGATCGCTTTACTCAAAAGATTGTGGCTGACTTAGTAATTTAGAAGGCACCCTACATTTTCAGATGCAAATAATGATATTAAAAAAATATATTAAAGGTGCTTTCCTTTAAATATCCTTAAAATATATCTCTATGTATTTGTAATTTATTCTTAAAACTTTTAGTCAGACTTGTTTGTCAAACTTAGTAAAATATGCATGGTGTTCTTAATTTAACATTACCTTTTGAGGTCAGTTTAAAATGAATTATTTATGGCAGCCGTACTAAAGGATGTACGATTTCCGCTTGGAGATAAGGTACAAAATCTCTAGATAGTAAAATAGACATTGAGGTTGCAAAACTTTTTTCCTTGTCAATTATTTCTGTTAGAACTTGCTCTTAGTGAATCAGGCATCTGGATTTTATCATGAGAAAAGTTTTAGAGTCCTAAGTTTTTCTGAATCTTTAATGAATTAATTTTAATTTTATTTCAGGCTATTTCTTGAATTATTCTTGCCAGTTAGCTAATTGGATAGATCTTTTATGTCTGCCAATCTGGCGATATCTGTAAATGTTATATTAAATTTCTAATTCACTAGTGTGCTATCAAAGTTTGGATAATGACCTTTAAACCCTCGCAGAACTTCGTTTATCCCTTTCAGTTGTCCGTAGGCGTCTTTTCCATCCTCCTACACATTTTCCATCTCAAACAAATTTACATTAAAATGTTTCTGTTTCAGGTAAAAATCAGCGAGGAGGCATAATTAAATCAAGACTTCAACTCCAGTAGCATGGCCAAAACCGCCGGCAGAATATCTATCGCAAAAATTAATTATTTGCTCGAGCGCTTAGCGAAATTATATCCATTCGAGTCAATTACGGGGAAGGTAATGGGGTTTATGGGGTTGTTCGCGAGTCTCGTTGGAACTAGGGTTGCCAGGCCCCAAAATCAGGAATCCTGGCACAGGTTTAAACTTAGAAAGAAGTTTTGCCCGGAAAACTGACTAATCATAGACTGTGCATGGCACCGCGCGCATCTAGATCGCGAATCGTGTCTTTAAAAACGCGAACTTTTTGGTGAACTCGTCAAAAGCCTAGCAAAAGCCGGACAGGCTGGACTTGTGTAATTTTGGCTTGACATTACCGTAATCAGCCGGACACGTCCGTCTAAATCCTGTCATCTGGCAACCCTAGTTGCAACGCGACTTTCGCGAAACTCCAAAATACTTAAAACTTTGAACGGGTCATTGGGGCCCCCTCTCAGATATTGCATATGTTTCTTCCTCGAAATTTTATATGAAACCATAAAACGTCAAGAGTTGAGTTTTACGATAAGACAGGCAATGACTTGAAAGTTTGATGCGTGAGGTTTTAAATTAGAAATACTGGAAATTGTCAACACTCTAATGGGCATAAATGAAATTGTGAAAATTAGTTCTGCGACCATTGTGACCTGCTGTTACTACTTCAGGGTTTTGGCCTGTTTGAGTAACATCCACACACTCATCGGAACTTTTGCATTTACAATATTAGTAAAGATAGTTAAGTCATTAGATGTAACACTAAATAATCACCAAAGACCACCTGGGTTTAGGCCTGATTGAAGAACATCTACACACTCATCTGAGCTTTTGCATTTACAATATTAGTAAAGATAGTTAAGTCACTAGACGTAACACTAGATAATCACCAAAGACCATGTGTAAAAGTGATATTGAATGTTCATTTCTAATTTAAACACGACATTGTATCCCAATGGCCCCTTTGAAAATTGTTCAGAGTATAGTGAGCTCAAACGAGGGAAGTAAATAAGACATGAATGAAGATAAACCGAACGAGATTCGCTTTGCCCTCACGAGACAGTCATATTTATCACGATATTCATATTAAGCACATGCAATGCACAACCTAATATGAAATTCAAAATCAAATATCCGATTTAAAATTTTAAAGGGTGCAAACGAGCGAGCTGAGCCATTTTCATGACTACAGACGCCCATAGATATCCGCATAGAGACTATACAAATGCGTTGCCACCTACTACTACGGCTATCTATGTAATGTGCGCAGTGTCAATAACGTTTTCAAGAAGCATTCAACGTGACCTCATTAGTTACAATCCTTCAATTCTGTGCCGGGGAACATATAAATCTACATACTACACGGACGCGGAAGATGGGACCTGGCAAAAATGCGAAGAATGCTCTCAAGCCCCGCACTTCCCCCATGACGCCCTAATACGGCGACAACGGGGGTGGTGCGGGGGTAGAGAGCGGGGAATGGAGTTTTTGCCAGGTCCCAACTTACTACGTCCGTGTTATACATACAAATATACATTACCTCCCTGTCACAGTTGTCTAAAAAATATTTGGTGTTTTACTACTTTTAAATTTGTCTAACCTTACATAGGTTAGAAGTCGCAGAACTAATAAACACTCTAAAAAAACGTTTTCGAGTTCCGTGCCAGCACAGATATACCCAATAGACTGACGACTTGGTGAATCTCAGGAAGCCGCTGGATGCTGACCTGCATCCTATGGCTTTCTTTTGGGATATCCAGTGGGCATCCATCCATCTGACTGATGATTAAAGGCTTCAATAAAATCACACGTGGTAAAATTAAGTCCATCCCAACCGACTTCAATACCGTGCTCGCTAGAAAAGTTCCGATTGTTTATTCTGTCTAATATCCGCAGCTGTGCCATTGAGTTCCTCGTTCCTATGATAAAATTAGCATATGCATGTGCAGGTTCACGGATCAGCACTTTTAAGAATAAACCCCGGGATTTTTCTCGAACTAGTGTGAACTCTCGAGTTGGATTACGCTTTTCATAATTCAAATCAGGTTATAGCGCATGAAGCAAGTAATACTCTTATACAGATGTTAATGCTTCTTCTGTTTCACAATGTTAGTCAGCAATTTTGATACTGTATTTACTGTATTTTATCTTTCAAATTTAAAACCGTTGACACTTAAGTAAGAGGTAGCGTCATGGCTAGATTGCAGCTAAATCAGCATATCTTCTATCTGAGCAGGTTCACGCATCAGTGATTTTAAGAATAAATCCCAGTTTTGGATTTTTCTCTATCGAACTAGTAACTACGAACTCTCGAGTGCTGGATTACGCTTTTCATAATTCAAATCGGATTATTTTCCATTAAGCAAGTTATACACGAATACAATGTTTACACTTTTATCCTCTCTATTTCGTAATATTAGGTGCATTGATAGCAGTTTATACATTATTTACACGATTTTTGGGGTTCTGTACCTAAAACGCCTACCTAAAAACCCTATTACTATGACTCCGCTGACCGTCTGTCTGTCACCAGGCTGTATCTCATAAACCGTGATAGCTGGAAAGCTGAAATTTTCACAAATTATGTATTTCGGTTACCGCTATAAGATTCGAATACTAAAAATAAAAAATGACAATTTTATAGCGGATCCCCATACAATAAACCCTTCGTGCGCGAGTCCAACTCTTGGCCGTTTTATCTTTTAAATTGTAAACCTTATATTTAAGTTTTTAAGTTTTAATAAGAGCTAGAATAGCGTGTTACCCTAAATTGATGACTAAGATATGGCTTTGCATGCGATTTGTGAGAAGCCGGTGACCCAATGTAGAAGAAGAAGTAAGGAGTGGGCAATGCTTTATTATGAACATGTCTATGGGCATCGAAAGTCATAAACTACGACTTCCTCCCGACTAAAAAAGCAACAAAAGAAGTAAACACCGTGTTTTCTTCTACATAAAGCAATACCTCGACTCGAACTTTACTCGGCTCGCAATAGTAAAACTTCACCTCGATTCCCCGAAGTTCCCGTATAAAACGGAACTCCAATACAAAGTTACCTGTGAATGACCCTCCATATCAATGCAAATGCTCTAATTTCATGGAGCCCGTTGGACGCACGTTCGCCGAACGTGATGCATTTTTATTTTGTAGTTTTACGGGTGAATATTTTATTTAGTATTACGACTATAAAACTTTGTAAAATAGAGTCGCTTTTTATACGTTTCGTCATCAACATCTGCCCGAGTCATAGGCTAAATATACACACATAAGGACACTACCACGAGCGACTTGTGTGGCCTTAACCAATCCGTGAAATCCACCGGATAGGAGTTCGTCAACTCCGTCTTCCGTTGCCGGACTACCACTAGAGAACGTTTCTTCCCAGCGTTTATCGCTTCTGCCTGTAATATGGCCCCCTCAGCCTGCTTGCATTGCCTCAGCTTGCCGCCTTTTTGAGTTTTCTATACTTTTGCCATTTTCATTAATTTTAATTGAAAGAAAGATCACAAAACGATTCAGACAAACAGTTAATCATTAGATCTGTCAGAAGGCTTTTTTAAGGTTTACCTCCTGCCGTCCTGCGCCTGATTTTTCTCCGGTCGTGCCGGACTGCAGTCCCATAGGAATATAAAAATAAGGGAATCAAAATATTTTTATTCAAAATAGAATTTAAAAAATTGCTTTTTGAACGTCAAAAAATTTCATCTACCACCGGTTCAACCCTAGCCCTGTCCTGAGAAAAACCGGCGAAACAAACTCAGAGATATAGAGTGCACTTGTGTCTGCGCGCACACTTGTACTCTATAATATGTCCTGCGCAGATGACTCGTCTATATAGACGACCGCCGTAGACGAAATCGACTAAGACGACATTATCTCAAAGCGCAGTCGAGAAGCATCATTGATGCTAGTCGATACGATAATATAGTTTTTTTTTGTAATTTTTTTTGACTTACACACCACGTTAGCCCCGTGCTAAGTACATTTAGGACATATTGTGTTACGGGTACTAGACAACGGAATATATTTAATACGTTATATAAATTTAAGAAATGTTATATATTTAAGATTTTTATTATAGAAATACATATATTACATTAAACATCAATGACCAAGCCGGGATTCGAACCCGCGACCCCTGGCGCAACATGCTCCGCTTATACGAGCCCTGTACCACTGCACCAGCCTGGTCGTCCTCGTGGTAGTAGGTTGCATACCATACCAGTTCGGTCTTCTAAGACTACCGCGGTAGTCTTTTCACCCGTTAGAGGATGACGACTGAGTCCCTCGCCATTATCTTTATAAGCCAAACGTTCACGTCAGCGCCGAGGCCATTTTGGTTCTCGCCGCCAGTTGCCCCCGACGTCAGAGTTTGGGGAAGAGGGACCCTTCAAACCGAAAAATAGATAAATTAGCTATTACTTTTACTCTCATATCATGGTGTATCTTTCCCATCTGCGGAAGGGTGAGGGCTCGGATCCCTCTTAGACTCCATATCTCTCTCACTCAAAAAAATAGTCTCGTCGTCTGACTAGCACGTTTAGCAATCCGCTGGAGCTACATTGGGTTTCTATTCTCTTTCATCATATTCTTTTCTACAGCAGCAGTGAAAGAAAATCTACATTGTGACAGAACACAATTGGATAAACCGTAGCAAAGAGTTGCAATTATGTCTAAACGATTTGTCCTACCACATAAACGAGTTTCGGCTAGAATGATAATCCCGACTCGCGTGGTTTTGGCAAACGACACTACGCTCGGTTTAACTACTATAAATATAATGGGGATTAATGTAATATTGAAATTATTACACATTATTACGTTTTTGTATTGTTAGTATGCTGCTTTATGGGCGTTTTATGTAGAAAATATTATGTACACGTATACAGACGCTCTAGATACACACACGACTAAAATAAGGACCGGTTTCACCCGATGTTATTTAAGTATCAGGTAGCTATTCAACACCTAACTCATAACACATACACTTTTTTGTTGTCACAGGGGAATACATTTACGTATGATACCTAGGAGTTTTGGTGCCCCCTAGACCTATGTCCCCTATCTTTAACTGCTATAATTTAAAGGCCCTGGATCTTCGTGCAACAAAACACTTCCAGCGACATTGCTCCAGCGAAATCTGTGCCACAAATTGTCACTCATCCTAATCCACGCCGACGTCTGCTGATTCAGAGAGACGGGTGGAGGATACCTCAGTTGAACTGCTCTTAGTCTGGCTTCTCCCCCCATTCCTGTCCGGCATGAGTGGCCCTATTAGGCACAGCCTTGGGGATCACAGAGGCTCCCCACCACGGCATGGTAGCAGCATCTTCAGGGGAACCACATATACACTACTATTAGATTATCGGTGCCAACTTTCCTCCAAATCCCTTCAGTAGTTTTTGAGTGAGATAGTATATGCAAACTATCGTACAGTAGTATCATACAATACAGTATAAGTAGGATAAATCAGTACCTACAGAATCCAAAATTATATAGCCATTTGTTATTATTTATCTTCTAAGAATTTCCCTTTTAATCCTGACTAAAACGACGATAACTTTTAATTAACCCGATTTCAAAACACAAACATGCCTATGCCGTGTTAAAGTATCCATTTATTATTTTGTAATCAAATCCACGTCAAGACACAGGTCGGTAATAATTAAAGGGCAGATAAGATCATGCCCCTAATAGAGATAGAATAAAGATCCCTTTGTATTCCTTCGTGGTTTACAGAACAAAGGTACCTTAATGACCAACCTATCTTAGTTCCAACAAAAGATTCTAATAATATCCTTTGACTATTTTATACTGTGGTAATTAGTTTTCTTTACTTATGATACTTTTTGTATCCTTTTCTATCTTATTAGCTTTTGAAAATTGAAAAAGGCTTTTGTGTTAAATTCTCTGTTCATTTTCGTGTTAATTAAATAGCCGTTATATTAATAATAAAAGTATGTACGAGGGTTTAGAGTGGAAATTCAAAGGATACTAGGACATTGGTTGGGGAATTAAACAAATTCCTACTTTTCATATGATGACTTTCACACGAATAATCGTAGTCCTTTTATGCAGCTCTTGGTTATGCAGGTGCGTTGCTCCCTTTCACCCCATCCACCACTGGGAACTCACAAATCGCAAGAGCTGCGACAGGACACTACGGTGGTGTCGTGTGAGGGAGAGGTACGTTCGCGTTCGTGTCCATCCAATTCCGCTGCTTCGGCAGTACTTCTTATAAACTTAATAATGTACATAAACTATATAACATAATTTAATATAGTATCGTTATACGACGCACATGGCACAGTTTCTCGATATGGTGGAAGGTAAGGCCTTGTAACGCATTTTACTTTTGCAATTCCCAGATATTCATTTAGAAATTTAAAAAGGATTTCAAAATGAACATCTGGCAATTTTTATCCCTTCCTCAACAGATTTTACACCTAAAATTTGTCTTGGTAAATTTTCACGAATTTCTCCTCGGATTTATGCAACAAAAGCAGCATGGTTTCGTGATAACGAAAACGCAGGCATTTCTACAACTATACACGAAAGCCGACCGGGAATGCTATTTCAAAATCTAGTCTAGCTTATCAAACTTGTTTCGGAACTTTACATAACGCCTAGCGCAATGAAGACAGCGTTTTAACTAATATTTTAAAGCTTATATTAAGAGGTAGTACCACGCTGCATGCATGTAGCAGACTTAGTCCGGTACCTGTGAGGTACACGATACGGGCGTGAAGTGAAAGCTGTGCTGTCGCTTGTCATGCGGTATAAATAGTCGATGGGTCACGGAGTGAGGAGAACAACGTATCTGTATAACTTTTAGCGTATGACTATGGGCGTCGGTAGTCATGAAAATGATTCCGATTGTTTAAGAAAATTGTACTTCTCTACAAATATTCTAACCGAAAGTGTTACAGTTGTTTTTAGATTAACTAATTTATATGAAACTTGTAAAGAAAATTGTTCTCGAATATTACTCTACAAATAGCCTAACCGAAAGTGTTACAGTTGATTTTTGATTAACTAATTTATATGAAACTTGTAAAGAAAATTGTTCTCGAACATTACTCTACAAATAGCCTAACCGAAAGTGTTACAGTTGTTTTTAGATTAACTAATTTATATGAAACTTGTAAAGAAAATTGTTCTTGAACATTACTCTACAAATACCCTAACCGAAAGTGTTACAGTTGTTTTTAGATTAACTTTATATGAAACTTGTACCGTATTCAAGTAAGGACGATGAAAAATAATAATTAGGTTCGCAAGTAAAATAAGTTCTGTGACTATAAAATTGTACTCGGCAGCAGAGTGAACTGCTAACACAGTTTGCTGGAGTTTGGGCTCTCCGTGCGCAGAATTTATGATTTAATAGGAGTTTCATCAGTCTTAAAGTATCAGTCAGGCGCTAGTCGCGCTCGCTCACTTAGGGTTCCGTACTAACACACGAGCATGATAACTTATAATAGTTTTCAATATATTATTTGCATCCATTTAGTATATAAATTGAAATATAACTTTATATTTGTTGTTATTGCTGCTACAGTAATACACGCTAAGAATTTCAGCTCATTCAGACCGTATCCCACGAAAAGCGCCTCAAACCATCGATAACCAGTATCTCTCCAGCCAGCTTGATAATAAGGTATAATTTATAAATAGGTAGGTGCGATAATAATCGTAAGATAACTTTACGTTCATACTCTAGTTGTAGAATCACGCTGTATCCGAAGACTCTTGACACTTGAACAGTAATAAATAGAAACTCAAAATTTTCAGCGTGAACCATAGACATACAGATGTTAGCAACCTTTGGGTGCAGTACCTAAAAAAATATTTCTTAAAAACAAACACGATATCACAGGCAGAAGCCTGTATAAATTACGAATTGCGTTCGTGTTAAATTTTCACGAAGACGTATCCATTAATTCTACATTTCTTATTTAGAATTAAATCCATTGTCTCATTTCAATTCATCATTTCGTTGTCTAAATGGATCATTTATCAGTGTCACGGAGTTAATAAGGATTTTAAGGGGTGTAAAGTCTTTCCTTCTTCTAGTAAAAGAAAATGAGTTTTCCCAGTGGTAAGTGACAGCCGATGCTCGCGGTATCAGTCCTCGGATGTAAATATAAATTGAAGGATGAAGTTAACCTAACATGAAGTTACAAAACTTAGATTTAATTATTGACGTTCAAAAAGTAATTTCTGTAATTCTATTTTGAATAAAAACTTTAAAAAAAACAAGACTACTGCTGTAATTCACGTTATCAAGACCAATCTAACGTTTATATCGGTCAAGCTGTTCAGGCTGTGGCAGGGATCATAAAAATCTACTCACATACATGCGCTCAAAACATTACACTACTTTTGGCGGTCGTGTAAAAATAACATAACTCTTCTTTAAGAACAATCAATTGTCTACTATTCCACATAAAATCCAATTGTCATTCACGATAAATATACACCAAACAATGCCGCAGACTCGTAAAACCCCATATCAAAGGAAAGCTCAACCATTACGGTAAATGAAATCAAGAAAACTTCAATAAAAACGCCCATCAACATAATTACTGGGTAATGACCCAAATGTTATAAATCTCTGACTGAACCGCGTCTCGCTTGACGGCGCGTCGATAGCCAGCCCCCAGCCCCCGACATCGCCATTAATTCTAGACACCGTATTACGCAATCTACCAACTATATATTTCACCAAATTACGTAATAATTTCATAATGGCGCACTTGCCAGGCCCTGAGAGCCTTTTTCGATTCATGTTTGGAATCTATATGATCTTTATTATACTGTTCCTGCTTTAAGATCGCGTGTTTTGCGGCCTATATTTTTAATATCCCTATTTATTATTGAACTACTTTTAAATGCATAATTGTGACATTAAAATATATTTATTTCAAAGAAAAAAAAAGAGATTATAGAGATGCGGAATTTTTTAACTAGATTTACATCTTCATCACATTTTCTGCCGTTCTAATTGTTGACGTATCAAAAAGTAATTTTTATTTTTTTTTTTGTGAAATAAGATCATTTCATTTCCTTACCTACAACAACAAGACACTTGCGTCCGTGATCCTGTACCAGAGATACTTAGGTATACAAAACCGACTGTCTTATATCATGATCCATCCATACATACTCATTTTTCTATAACATCCAATACACATTATCTTCTTACAAATACGCCGGTTGCGTACCTACATCAGATCAATCTGATCGTGATATGTCAGTCTTAGATCTCTTTCTTCTTCTACATATTGTACAATGATATTGAACAATGTGGATAAGGAGATACTTCATTCAAATCGTCCTTCATTCGCTCACACTTCCATTGAACATATTTAGTTACCGTTCACCAATAATCAATGACACCATCGCTATCCCTGTGTTTTCAACAATACGTTTTAATTTCGTTTCACGCAAACGAATTTCCCCGTAACATAATACAATTCATGCAACATTCATAATGGACAAAATTTCAAATCCGCAATCTCGTGGCCAGGGAGATTTAAAAGCATTTTCGCTATTTAAAGTTGGGCGATGGTCTACGCTTGTTACAAGTTATATGACCCGTCCGCGTCCATTCTTTTTTTTTAACCCACCGTTGGAAGCGACAAAATCCTATTTTGACCTGTCCGTATTTTTCACATTCCCCACAGTACGAGTTGCAAAAATAAAGATTTTTATTCTGCTTGCATTTCAACGTAAAGGTTTCAAAGCCCTGATCTCTAACCAGATTATTTTGTATGGGAAAGTGTAATTTGTTTTTAGTTTTTGTTATTGTTTTCCAGTGGGTGTTTCATTAGACCTTTCAAAATTTCGTTGCGTTAGAAAGATTCTTTGTTAAACCATGGTCGTGTATTCTTACTTCTTCGTTTTTGAACACACACATTCGCATTTTAAATTTGTTGGCTAGGTAAGTATGTATATTTTTACACACATACTTACAAATGATTGCAATAAATTTAGATTTTGTCTATATTTCAGTGTGCAACTAATCCCTAGATTGGCGAAATATAAAATTGATCGACAAACCCTAAAAAGTCTTCATTTATTTATTTAATAAAGTGTAGGCTGTAGCCCATAGCCAATGATATACTTCGTGACATAAAAACCGACGACTATATTATCTTCTGCAACAAAATTATTACGAATTTAAAATATTAAAAATCGCAGATTCAATCCATATAGTGGCGTAGACCTCATCAAAGTGACGGTAACCTCAGCCCTTGACAAGTCAAAGTCTAATTAATATTCTGAAACCATTATTAGTCGTCGTTCCATTAAACCACAATAATATTGTTCGAGCAATACAACATGTTTAGAGACAGCCATATTTCAGATAATAAGACGGATGATAATTCGAATTGAATATGCTAATATACGTGGCTGTCTGTTTCTGACAAGATAATATGTAAATCCTTTGTAATTCGCGTTCTAAATTATATCAGAACAACACACGCCGCATCCACGCCGCAGTATTTTGTATTTGTCTAAGATTTTTCGGTATTAAATTGTACAAAGTAGCTCGGAGTATTTTCACCGCATTTTTTTTCTATATTTATCATGTTCAATTTTTCAGGACATAACAATTAAAAAATATCGATAGGTACATTAATGATAAACTGTTCAAAGACGCGGGGAGCCGCTAGAAGGAAGTAGCTCCGGGAGGGGACATATGTCCAGCAGTGGACTTGTAGATGTTGTTTGAGATGATGATGATACACTAAAGGTGAAGATGCCACAATTTGCCATTATAGCACTTGATTGTTTTCTGTAAAGGAAAGCTCGATTTTATTTCCTTGAACGGTGATAACGACATGATCCTTCCGTTCTTTTCATGTTGTTTGTATTACGTATGTGTATGTTTAAATCTTAGATAAAAACATTGGCACAGAGATACCTCTTTTACAATTTAACTTGTTAAAACCTTCGAATTTACTCGCGTAAAATGTAAGCTACAGAAAAACAAAAAATATACGCTAAAAAGCATTTGCTTATTCGAGATAAAAGCAATTATTACGGTACTAGCTTCCGCCCGCGACTCCGTCCGCGCTGATGTCGGTCTTCGCGTGAATGGATTTATTTTTTTTCTACGTATTTTTCCAGGATAGAAAGTATCCCATTTTATGCCCCGGATAATAAGGTATAATCATACCAAGTTTCATTGAAATCGAACCGTTAGTTTTCACGTGATGCCTGAACATACAGACAGACAGACAGACAAAAAATTTTTTAATCGCATATTTGGGTTTGGTATCGATCCAGTAACACCCCCTGCTATTTATTTTTTCAATATTTTCAATGTACAGAATTGACCCTTCTACAGATTTATTATATAGTATAGATATAGATATAGCTTACAAATTGTATATGTGCCAAATTGCATCCGAATCAATATAGTAGTTTTTGCGTAAAATAGGAACCTTCATAATATATTACATTTATAATAATATTAGTAGGATTACAATGTCACTAATCCAAAACATATTACTATAGCTTAATAACGTACATTATATTACCTAGCAGTATAATTATATCTCATTGTAGTTCGTACAAAAGACGTATTAATATCAAAGAATATAATATCACAAAGACGATCGAAGCCTTTTAAATTCTTTGAAAGTTCCAAGATATTACTGCCCAGAGGATTACGTTCCAGTTCCTCGAAGAATATTTCTAAGTTCATCTAAAAGATGTGTATAAAAGAAATGTACAAAAAATGTTTAATAAAATCCAAAGGACGTCGTAATTAAAATATCTTTAAAGAATTTTTTTTTAAGTATTAGGGACAAAGAGGTTTTTGTTGACGAGCAACGCCTGTAGACATCTGCATAACTGTCATGCAGAAGTGTGCTCCTTCGTTCCCACTAATAGGCCACCAAAAAGTACAATCCGTAAATGATTATATCTTAAATCAAATAAAGTAATAGTTACCTAATTGTTATATTCGTTGGATTATACCATTATGTAAACCTAGTCATAAGAGAGACAGAAAGAAGAAAGAGAATAAAAGATTAGAAGAAAAAGAGGTTTCCGTGTGATCAGGGATTATGACCAAGACAGTTTTTAAAAGTTGAACTTATGTGAAACCTTACAAACTTTCGTTTTTTCCTTGCCAGATGAACCCTAAAAACAGCGCCTTATTGTTAAATGAAGAGAGGTAAAAAAACTGTTTGTAATTGATAATAAACTAACACCCCAATTAAGATTTCGATGAATCCCCGACGTGAAAATAAAACAAAGTTAATATTATACACAGCGACGCGAGCGCGGAAAAACTGCAGAATTGCAAATACCTAATTTCGAATTCTAAAATAAGCTTGTTCGATAAAAACCGACGCTGTTAAAATTTATAATGCTAAAAGGTTTCTGTGATCCTTTAAGGTTTTAATGGGTTTCGTGTACTGTACAAAACATGGGATTATGAATAAATCATGTATAACGATAAACTTAGAAATGCGACGCCTAAAATGCTAAGTTGTTACAAAATTATAAATTGACTTCTTTTTGTTTGAGGCTTTTGAACTTTTTCTTTCCACATAAAGCGATGAGGTTGGTTAACTTTTTATTCCATTTATGCCGATATAGGAATGTGACTTTGCCAATTTTGCAATTTTAGATGTTTTCGTTTTTATTTGCGAGACGAAATATAGGTTTAATAAAACTGTATCATTCTATTCTGACAGGTTTCGGCAGCTTCGAATCCTTTATTTAGCATATGTATATTTATATGTTTATTTGTGTACCAGATTGATCTAAATATGATTTACTGTAACATTTAAAATACTTACACGACAAATCATAATCATAGTAAATAATTGTACAAAAGACATACTTATGTAAAGCCATTTTTTCCGAGCAGATTTTTTAATATTATCTACGTTTTAATTGAGAGCACAGATAAAGAGGACTTTAGAGGGTTATATAAAGGGGAATATTCTACAGTGTTACTGCTTGTCTAATCGATTTTATAAGACTGAGATTTGAACAAATATAAATAGATATTATTATTAAATGTTTATAAAGTTTATTATAGAAATAGCATCATCAAAAAAACCGGCCAAGTGCGAGTCGGATTCGCACACCGAGGGTTCCGTAGGAACGGGAGGTATGAACAAAAGTAATAAACGTTGAGAAAATTACACTTCCCTGCAACAAGTTGACAAACATATATATGCGGGTGCTTGCATACATTTAGTATGAAACGAACTACATGCATAAGTTGGTAATGATTTTTCCAGTGATATATACTTTATTTACCAATATTTAGATTTATTCCTATATGTATACTGTAAGGTCTTACTTCTTGCCAAATTTTAGAATTCTAGCTCAACGGGAAGTACCCTATAAATTTTCCAAAAAGTGCGTTTTCATACAAAATTTGCGCATAAATGGCTATAACTTTTTATTGCGTTAACTTAGAAGTGTGATTTTTCCAAGGCCTCAAGACGTAACTGACCTCCGCATTTGACAAAAATTCAGCTTAATCCCTCCACGCGTTTTAAAGAAAAAGGTCTTGACAGACGTACAGACAGACGGACAACAAAGCGATCCTATAAGGGTTCCGTTTTTTCTCTTTGAGATACGGAACCCTAAAAAAGACGGTCACACATTACTCCGTTTGTTGTAGTACATCACAAAAAGCAGACTCTTCAGAATCATTTAGAATAATATGAAAGTGTAGGACTTTAACAGTCACAACCACACAAATTCAAGCTAGATTCTTTATGGAGTAGGCAGAGAGAAGAGAATGCCATCTTGACTCGCAAGAACGAGAACGCAAAATTACAAATACTTTAATAGAAAGATCATTCATAACTGATCCAATTTACCAAATAATTAAAATGTGAATATCCGTTGTTTCCAGAGATAAGGTTTGGAATGGCATTGTGCATCGAAGGCATACCTTTCATTATGCATATTTCTGCGAGTCTCCATTATCCCGGGGACAATAGAAATCTTCGCTAACTGTAATGCAGGGTTGATTTAATCAAGAACGAAAACTGGCTCATTTTTGCCGAGAAAATTTTCTTTTAATTACCCTTATAAAGTAAAATGTTTTTGTTTCCATTGTTTTAAAAAGAAGCTACATGAAAGCCAGTTTATGCAGCCGTTATTACGAAGTGAAACCATTGAAAATGTTCAACAAGGACAATATTGTAATTACGGCCATAATAAAAAAGAGAGAATCGTTTAATTGCATCATTTGATAATTATCATCAGCAGCAACAGCAGCCAGGATAAGTCCACTGCCAGACGTAAGCCTAAGGCCACCACAAGAGAGTTCCACAAAACATTGTCACAAGCTGCTTGCAACCATTGAAAATGTAATATTTGGTAATATTCCAGAGTAATTAACGTAACAGGCCAAACTAAGACAACTTCATAATTAACCATCGGATTAAAACATTTAATTTCACCTACAATTTACTACACAACGTCTAATAATAAATCAAGTTTTATTCTATTTTATTTATCTCTTTGAGGGCGCATTATAAAAGTTTCAAGCCTAAATAAATGGCTCGTTTTAATTAATACATTTCAGGCAGCTGATGCTCCACTTGAGCAAGTTTGACATCAATTTTGGTCAACACAAATTCTAATTAAGAACAAAATCCCCGGCGGCCGTCCTAAGTCTCCTCCAGCCACAAATCCCAACAACCTCCCCGTGCAGCCAACTATCGCTGTATACGACTTAACATGATCCCCAAATTAAGCGGATTCGTTCGGATATCAGCGGTACTAAAGTCAAAAGTTAGTCGAACGGAGTGATAAAATAAAACCACGCGCGTAAACATAGTTTGTTTTAGGCACAATATATATCGGGCAATTTACGCTAACGACCATTATGAAAGGATTGCAAAAGCATATTGCATTGCTAAAAAACTCAGTTTTTTACATTGCTACATTGCTTTACATTGCTAAAAAACTCAGTTTTTTACATTGATAAATGTAGTAGGTATGTTAACTGCAAACTCAAAATCATCTGTCAGAGGACGTCTATGAACATGGGTCTCCTCCAAAGAGCGTCATAGGACAAGCCTTCATCACGTACCTTTCCACGACCACCTCCCTACGAACGAACTTATCCGGTGGCCGTCCAGCACTCGGCCTTCCAGCAGCTGATGCATGAGCATTGTAGTCTGCCCATTTTCACTTCTGCTCGCTGACTTTTGTGAACTATGTTTATTATCCTAGTTCTCTTAAGCAAAACTCATGATGTTGCTATTCACTGTTGCTACTAGACAACAGTACAGATCCATTTTCTTTGTTTCATTATAATATATTCTTTACTCTTTCCATAACCTAAAACTGTCCTAAAATACTAATATAAACAAAAACCAAAACTTAAGGTTTTTACAATTTCTAGGCCTTAACGGATAATACCAGAATATAAAAATACAAAAATATCGAAATTCCTTAACTTTTTCACTTAACACTCGAATGCGAGAACAGCGAAAATCTTTTCAAACTTTTTGGAAGGATCAAGAATTTGTACTAAAACGGACATCGAGGCAATTACCGATTCCTGACCGAAAACAAACTTTGTTTTACTGGAAAGGAATTAATATTCATTAAAAAATCTCTCCCGGCATCGTTCCCTTGAAACTTTGTAATCAGCCGTCGCGCGTCGCGTCGGCTCGGAGGCGTTAGAGTTTTGTCAGCGAATTTTAGAGTTTAGTGACTTCCCAAATGGATTTTTCCTGCTGCTAAAGTTCGACATTATTCCCTAAGTATCTTTTCATTTGTGTTTTTGATTTGCACTTTATCGTAAAGACTAGCAGTGCCTCGCGGTTGCACTCGTATAACCTACAATCCTTGATAAACGTGCTATCCAATACTGAAAGAATTCTTCAATTCGGGTCTAAGATTAGACTATTCAAACAGATAATAGTTTAGTTTCATAATATTAGTACCTACTTATAGATAATGTTCGTATCATATTTTACGTTTTTATGTGATTTTTACTTTTATTCTTTAAATATACATAAATAGTTTCTTATATTTGGTTTATTAAGTTTAAGTATTTAGTGTTTAACTACGTAATTTATGAGTAATATAATGTCAACAATACGACGGCTAAATACGTATGGACGGACGGATAAACAATAAAAAATAGAAATAAAATAATTAACTAAATGCTATTATAATAATATTTGAAATTAAAGGTACAAATACATAACTTCTGCGGATTATAAATGGAGAAATTACTATTTTCATTATAAATTTAAATAAAACAGCCAGAATATAAGCTATAAAATAAAAGTTAAACCTAAAACTACATAACTCTATTTAATTTGCAAATTAGATAATTACTATACAAAAGGTCCAACCTTAGAGCTACCATACCATTAAACTATCATCAAATTACATACAGGCAGTGACAGAGCAATAACAATAGCGTTTTATTGCACGGAAACATTTCGGGTCGTCGTTAATTTTAAAGTTCCAACGAGGCCGATCATTTGTTTGAAGATTTTGCTAAACATTCCGCTGACCCGACGTTGCGGCCAAATTTCTCGCTGTCGTATTCACTACTGTATTTATGGCTGTATGTTAGTTTATGCTATAATGTGCTAGGTTTCTATCTATCTACAATAATCTAGGTATCTAGGTGCTAGGTCACTATAATGTGCATCTTCTCATAACATCTTCATAAAATTGTTTTGGATCATTTCTTTCACCATTCTCCTCAGTTCCATTCCTTCAATTCCTTGAATGAATTATTGGTATCATATAAGTTAGAAGTATCTGTACAACCGCAGGAAAAGACTGGATGGAAGTTGCGAAAGATAAGAAAACGTGGAAGCAACTGGAGGAGGCCTATACCCGAAAGGGGCGAGGCCATGTACCTACTTGTAAATATAACAGTAATATTTATTATCCTTAAACACTTAAATTAAGGTATCAAATTTTAAAATATGTTTAAATGTTACTAGATGTGTATGTGAAATGTTAATGTTTCTTGTAATGTCGTGGAAATAAAAAGGCTTGTTATTATTATCTGTACAACCGGAGTTCCGCATTAATATGCTCCTCTTAGCCGTCCTCTTTTTCATTCTCCTTGTGCCTCTACCGGTTCCTCTAAAATGGATATTGTACAATGTTTTTGTACTATATCCAATTTGTTTCATTAAGTAATAAGACATACTCTTTCTAAAACGGTCTAAAAAAATGAAAACTCCTTTTTCCTTTCTTTGTAACATTATCATCGTTTAGGACCCCTTACAGGGGCTCGGGCCGCGCATACCTCGAGGGCCCTTACATTAAAAACGGGACTGATAATCACAGTTTCTACATCTTTACCAATTTTCCGCGTTGTTCGATCTTTTATTCTACTTTTATGATTCCTCGAGTATTTTTCGAGGACTCTTGAAAACTTTTTTATCATCTATATTTTTTATAGGGAATAAGGCAAAAAACAAAAATGTGTGTGCTTTAGGCCAAACGACTGAAGTAAAACTTCATACACGAAACATGGCTATGTGAGGGAGAGAGAAATAAAATGTACATGCGCACGGGTCTTTCTTGCTCCTACAATAATATGTGAAACGGAACTCTCTCTTTTCCTGTCTTCACTAACTTATATATCTCTCTTAACTTCCGTTTGACTCGCCCGATCACACACTTTGTCACGCTCTTTCAACGCATTCATCAGTTTAATCATCAAGTCAAGCGCGCAGAAAGAAGTTTTACGTCAATAAAATGGCGGACTTGTGAGAGGTCGCAGCTGCGTTCTTGCCTTTGAGAAATAAATAATCAACCTCAAAGAAATGGCTTCATATTAATAGGCATTTTCCACACTTGACGGCTGTCAACCGTTTTTCTAATATTCTGCTTTTGCGTGATATGAAATTTCTTTGTCATTACGTTTTATAGTACACATAAAAGAATAATTGAAATTGTGGCTCTTTCTACAGTCACTATATTTTGTTCATACTCAAGAATTTTGATAAGTTTTTTTTATTACTAAGAAATTTGCATTTGTAGTAAAGAACTATTTATTGTTGAGTACAAACAATAAATAGTTATAATATATGTAGTCTCAGTACGTGACTTAACGTGGCGAAATATAAGTGTCCATTAAAATCCTAGGAATAATTTATTATGACAAAAACATTAATGACAATGAAAATTAATTTTAACGCAACGCACTTAATACGATCAACGACGTAATGTGACATCTGTTGCTGCTTCTAGCTTTATAAGTTCGCCATTATGCCAGATATTGGCTTTTGATTGAGGGAGGAAACTGATGAAACGAAACTAAGATCCGATGGTCACTGACGTCAATAGACATCTGCATAGTGCTTATGCAGTTTTATGAACTCTGCGGATATTAATTGGCATCAGTAGTTTAAAGCATTTCATTCGTTTCTGGCAAAAAATAGAACATTAAAACATTCGTTCATCATTCATTCGGCGCTGAGTTTCACTGGCATCGGTTAATAACGCAGTGGGGCCAGTTCTATTTGTGTATTTTCACTCAAAATGTCGGTGTTAAAAGCCGTATATATTACTGTTAATTGTCCGAGTCGTCAACATGTTATGTATGAATTAAACGAGAGTTAATTTTAACAATACAACCATTGGTTTTGGATCAATCTGAAGCCTATATTATAATCTTTTACTAGCTTCCGCCCGCAGCTTCACCCCCGTGGATTTCGGACTTCAAAAATGGAGTTATTATACAGATAAATCTTCTTGAATCATTCTATCTATTAAAAAAAACTCCATCAAAATCTGTTGCGTAAGTTTAAAGATCTAAGCATACACACGACTGCGGAAAGCGACTTTGTTAACAATATACTATGTAGTGATTTTAATATTTCCGAATTAAGAAAAGATGTATTAAGGGCTCTCGTATAGTGGTTCAATAAAGAATTGTGTCGAAGCTCG
>LUGF01047244.1:87914-103872 GCA_001625245.1 Calycopis cecrops
AAGCAAAGGCTGTTTCGCATCCACTGGCTCAGGCGAATTTCTCACAAATTTTTCCTTTGTGTTCACTACATACCGACTGCATACTGCTAGGATGGATTAGCGTATGCAATCCGAATCGCTCCAAGGCCCTTAACAGAATTTTCTATTTGACTTAGATTCGGGCATTCGAATCATTTATATGGCAGATAAAATGTTCGCTAAAACCGTTGCCAAATTTCAACAATACACAAATGGTCTAAACGAGGGCTCCGTCTAGACATCGTTGTACGATCCTTTCAAATTAAGACATTAAATTCTTGTGCAAAGCATTCACAATGGTCTGTTAAATAAAGAGTTTATGATTTATACATATATATCTCCTTTTACTAAAATATCTTTGATTTTATAATAATAATTAGATGAATTCTAGGACCAGTCTGCTCAGGAATATTACTTCGTATCAGTTCTATGCAGATTATTTATTTTATTCGTTTTTTCCGCACTCGAACAAGGGTCTCAAACAAAGTGTAAACAAACAGTATATCTTAACTTCACACGGGTATCAAGAGAGCTAGAATTACGTCGCCAGTGGCTCTGCCAGCCTGTAACACTATTTATAGTTTTAATTCTTTATACTTTCTTTATTCTTGGGGCACGACGTGCCCCAGAGTGACCAACAAAAAGCCATAGTTTCAATCATATTTACAGTTACCTGTATAAACCCGATCTGATTATGCGATCGCCATCTTAGATGCATCTATTTAAGGGTGCAATCAGTAAAAAGTGCCGAAATTGAGTTTTTTAAGGCAAATTACTCGTAAATGTAAATAATCTATTGAAGATCAACTTTGGTTCCGCATAGCACATATATTTTTTATTGACTTAAACAATAAAAATATTTGTGAGCTTATAAATGACTTACATGGCGTAATTTAATAGTAACTTTGAAATTTAATTAAATAAAATCTAACATAATAATGTTTTTTTTTTTTTTGGTGAATTTCTTAATCGAATATCGTGTTAATAAATGAGTAAATTTCTGAAGTTGTTCCACATTTATTATCATGAGAGAAATTATGTTTTATTTTGGCAAAATTTAAGTTACAAAAATATTTTTTTTTGCCGAGTTTAATGAAATCAATTTACTTTCAATTCTATAAAAAACCTATAGCAGTATATTTCCTAATAGTAGTAATTTAGGTATCCACAATCCACTGCTTATATTCGTAATTTCATTTCGAAAATCAGTCTTTTCGAAAACATGAGTTCCAAATACACCTTTTTCTTCGTAAATAATAATAATTTTCAATTTATAAACTTTACAGATCCTATAAAAATATTTGTGCTACGCGGAACCAAAGTTGATCTTTAATAGATTATTTCCATTTACGAGTAATTTGCCTTCAAAATACTAAATTTCGGCACTTTTTACCGATAACCCTCTTAACTTTGCGGATTACGGGTTTCTATCACAAAGGTAATATTTAAGAATGTGTATTCCTGTTCTCACCAGTGCGCCACAACATTCCCCAAAAGCAGTTCCTCAGCGTAACTCAGTTTCGTTTGCATAAATCATATTTTAAAAGATATAACATTTTTATACTGAAGTGCTTGGTTTCTGAAGATTTCACAAGAATTCCTCGTACCTCGCTATCCCAAATAGTTCGTTCTGTTTAACTTTTGTGGGATTTGTAGAACTTTTACAACGGATGCGAAATCTCTTGTAAAAGTGTATATTGTAAGGTAAGGAATATAATTATGATTTGTGGATAAGGTAGATAAATGAACGTGACAGGGCTTGATTTAAGCTTATGCCCAGTAGTGGGCAAATACGGATAAATATGACAATCATCAGCGACATACAAAAACATATCCTTTTACTTTTGTATCTCACATAGGTATGGTATCACATACCTATATAACGTTTTGCTCCCAAAGATAAATGTTATTTCTATAGGTTTAGAGTTTACTAGGGTAATACAATAGTAAAAATAAATAAATAATAATAAAATATGTATTTATTTTGCAAAGAAGTAACAGTTACAATTTGTATGTTACAGTATCATATGTGTATATATACTCTTAAATTATAACTCTACAATATACTATACATATAGGTAAGTATATAGCGTAGCCATAGCATAGGCTCACATTTTATTATTGATAATATCTAGTAAATAATAAAACAAGAAGGCATAATAACAAAACAAATGAGATATAAAACGTAATGGCAACACCAGGTAAATATCTAAAGTGGTAATAAATCAAGGTGTTGCCACCTAAACCCCGCCGCTTCCCGCAGCTCATGTTATTACAAGCGGGGACAGCTTCCGACATTAATCTCTTCAAACAAATATACCTCGCTATTAGCATCTGCTCCTCGCAATAAACTATGTTTTGTCTTCCTACCATTATATTACGTAACCTTATATTCTGCGGGATTTCTTTATACGAAGTATTTCGTATTTTTTGTCATCCTTCGACGCATCTTTACCATCAATAGCGTTTACGTGAATCCGTTTTTTTTAACACAGTTGGTTCCGTCTTAGCTATACTAAAAGAATTTTTCAAATCGGACCCGTAGTTCTAGAGTTTATCGCGTTCAAACAAACAAACAAATAAACGAACAAGCTTCAGCTTTATATTATTACTATTGCTACTATGCCTGAGCCTGGCCATAAACTATTTAGATCATGAAACGGTTAGTATTCAAAACAGTGTCCATAGTAAAAGCCTATGGCGCTCTATGGGGGAAGCCTATGACCAGCACTGGACGCCCTCCGGTTGATGAAAACCATAATATATTTGCTAAATAATATTGATTGCTTGGCAATTGGCAAGGGTTGGACAATAAATGTTCAGAGTTCGAGAAGGGAGCAATCCCAATGTCACATTCACGAGTTTCATTTTCGTGATTTAGTCCTGCTTGTTCCAAATTATGCTCTTAATATTATAAAAGAACTAGCTGCGACGCGCGATTTCACTCGCGTAAATTTCGATCTCGTGGAAAATAGAATAATATCATCCCATGGCATCCCATAGGAACATTTTTTTCGGGATAAAAACTCTAAATCCTAAATCCTAAATCCTATGTGTTAATTCAAGTTACTCTCTATGTGTGTGCCAAATTTCATGAAAATCGGTTCAGCAGTTTTTGCGTGAAGGAGTAAAAAACAAAGAAACAAACAAACATACAAACTTTCACATTTATAATATTAGTAGGATGAAAGATTTACCACCCTTTAAGAAATTGATAAAAAATACTCACCACAAACAAAATATTATATAAATTTCTAGTGGTAGATTAAATAACGATTAATTAGTAAGGATTAATTAAAAGGAAATTAAATCTAGCATTTTTTCAATGTTTTCAAATTCAATGGGTTATAAAATAATCTTCTACAGATAGGCAAGAAAGCAATAGATAAAGTGAGGAGAAAAAAAAGAAAGAGTTTACAATATTTTCATCATATGTTAAACGAACAATTAAAAACATTAAAATAAACTTACACACGGGAAAAAGTGAAAAAAAAAGCCATAAATAATGTAAATCCCAACAACGAGTTCAGTAAAGTAATGGCGCATGACAATAAAGAATGTGAAACTCCTAGTGACGTGTAGCCGTCAATTTGATAAATTTGAAGAGCTCGCAGCGAAATGTGAACCACTAACGTTCAACTCCCCAGCGGGGCTAAGGCTACGTCAAATGCGTGGCGAATTTACCAACGAGCTAGTTTTGATGTTCACCTCTAGGTATAAGGATTGGCATGTTCAAATGGTACATTAAATATGTACTTAACATGTGGCTACATGCATTTTAAAATGCCATTAAACATCGGAACCGTTTTCATGACTACCGACACACAGACGTTATACAGATGCGTTGCCCCTCTCGTCCTTCTCCCTCCAAGGGCCACGACACCACAGCTGTCACTTCTCGCCGGTTTCGTGTATGTGAGAAGTACCTCTCCGGTCGTGCCGGCCCGATTCGGCTACTGCATGCAGCGTGCACTACCTCTTACACCGATGTTATGCCGATGCGTAATAGATTTTGGTCCATCTGACGCTTTGGCATTCGGCTGCTTGGTAAGCAGACTGCTGTTTACATTCGGCCACATGGTATCGAGATGGCCGCCGCAGTCGAAATTCGGCTAAAATGACATTACTATTATTAGGAAAGCTAACTGCTAAAGCGAATAAAGAGGTAAACCCATCACCTCACCTGACTTTAGAATCAGTATACTGCGCGCAATGATTTTAAATTAAATAAATTAAATAAAACTTTATTGTACACACCAATACAAATCTTTGCACATGAAAACTATATTTAAAGAACAGTACAATGTGGCGACCTTATCGCTACAGAACGATATGTTCCAGGCAACCATTATTTTGATAAAATGTATTGCTTGGAGAATATCGGGTGCTTAATAACATGTAACATATTTAGAACAAAAAATATCAATAACATATTAAAAACAAAAATATAAACTTGTAATAATAATATAACGTCATACCTTGGATGGAGCAAAAATAATGACGATTAACTTCACAAAAAAGATGAAGGAGTCAAGATGGAGAAAAAAGAAGAAGAATAACAACGAGAAAAAAAAACAATCAAACAAAATTGAAAACTAACTAATAAATTCAATTCGAAATTAATTATGAATTTAAATAGTGCTCTCTAATAAGATTTTTAAATATATTTATGGTCGAAGCTTGCCTTATCTGGTTTGGCAATGCATTCCAGAGTTTAATAGTTGTAGCAGTAAACGAATTAGTATAAAATTTTGTGTTTCGAACTGGCACATACAACTTCTTAACGTAGCGTGTCGTTCTTGTGTCTTTAGAAAATGTAAACATCTCTTTTAAGTACGTAGGTGTTTTGGGATTGAAGAGTACGTTATAAATTAAATGCAGCATGTGAGTATTCCTGCGTAGATTAATTGGTAGCCATTTGAGAGTTGCTCTGTATTCAGACACATGATCATACTTTCGAAGACCAAAAATGAATCTAATACAGAAGTTTTGAATACGCTGATTTTTTATTATGACGAAACAGTTGGTATCTACTTTTGTTTCTCGCTCGCTGTCAACTTGTCTGCCAAACTTCACAATAATCGGCCAAAGTCACTTTAACATTTATAACATTAGTAAGGAAGACTTGTATAAACTTAGCAAATCCTTCACTAAGTTTGTACAAATCTAAAGCGCCTTAATGGAGAGCTTATTTCTTAATTAAACGTAACTTCGTCCCAACCTTGGGATATTAAATATGCAACATCTAACGTACAATAAGTTAACTTCTGAATCTCGATTCAATTTTTATTGAATAACAACCCTTGAAAGCATTCGTTGTAATAATAAATGAAAATTATCTTTTAATGTAAAAACAACGTTTTCTTTCCAAGAAAATTGGCCCCGTTCGCCTTATTTATATTTTTCAGACATTTAATTTAAGGGACGTCTAGGTTATTTATAAGAAATTACGAACGAAAATCCTTCAAAAATATGTAATTTAATGTAGTAATTGTATTTGAAGTAGATCCAAACCTTCCCAATTCCAATTTTAGAAAGACAATTTTTTCTTATTATATTTTTCTAATACATATTAGGTATGCAGTTTTCAAATTCCGCTCATAACAGCGTTTCAAATTGAAATATTTGATGTTTTATGTCGTATTTTAAATGGCCTAATTTTAAATTGAGGAAATTGGTTTGTTGAAATAATAAATACGCTATGAATTGCAAAAGATATTTTCGAATTTCATTTGCGATATGTGTTGCAACAAATTTTCAAACACACTTTATCAATCTTCTGTCATTCTAATACTATTGCCAGTCTCACATACAAGATCCTACTTGTGTAGGATGCCACTAGTTATCCAGTGGCGTAGCTTGCTTTGGCGGGGCCTCGTATAAAAATTGGTTTGGGAGCCCTTATGAAGAGTAAGGATCACAAAAGAAAAATAATTCGTTTGCTTACGCACTGTGCCCACGGGCAGCCTGTATAATTGATACAGCAGATACGGCGTTAGCTACGCCCCTGTACATAAATTGCTCGTTATATATACAACACATTTTCTAAATACAATTTGAGACATAACCGCGTGGCGTCCTCGGCACCGGTCAGTCCAATTGGCCATCTGCGTCTGGGCCCCGTGCTGTCAGCGGGAGCATTATGCTAATGCCCTGCGCAAATTCAACCTGATATTTTGCTACGCCAATTTTTACCAAATATTTTTGTTATTCCACCGGAATATTTTCGCGTTACAAAATTTTGCGCTCAAACCGCCGCGAAATGTAGATTAAACAAAAATAGCGTAACGTAAAGGTACATTTTGGGCCAAAAATGCATAGAGCTTGAAAATTTTATAACCTTATATAATATTTATTTTTAAGATTTTATATTTTGTTATGGCAACACGTTGCTTTTTTACTAACGCAGGTGGCATCGCGATAAAACCCGTAAAGTAACTACAAACATAACAAACGAGAAGTGTCAAGTTAAAAACCAGGATAAAATTGAGGGGATTCATTATAAAAATAAATAGTACTTACAAAACGTGACAATGTAGCAGTTACCTCATTTAGGTGTTCATTCAAGCCCTTACCCTTAAAGGTACCAGCTGTGGAGTCGCGGTTGCTTGCCACCGCGTCCCCGGGGCTCCACCACTCGCTGATGAGACGGAACACCTCTGGGGTTTAGTGGGTATGGGACTCCCGAGTCACACATACCCTCTAGTACCTCCTCGGGCTGGACACATCAAAAAGCATTTCCCAGTGACAAAAAAAATCTATTTCCATTCGAACCGACTGCAATGCGATTCATTGCGATGCGGCCTCTCATTACAATAATAAACATATTTTATTGCAAGATCGAGTCTCATGTATGTATAATAATGGAAATCCAATTAGCCATACAATAAATTGCAGCACCGCAAGGAATAAAAGGGCACAATGGAACACTTAGTGGGAATGTGCAATATGTAATGCAAATGTGCCCGGGTTGGTGGTTCAACTGTACAAACATAAAACCATGGAATGGCTTAATAGAATAACGGTACAGTCGGACACGATAATCTGCAGACATTTATATTATTCGAAAAGAAAAATATACAGAATGCTTGGTTTCGCAGAGAGTTGCATCTTTTTTTAGTATCATATTAGACCTAATACATACCCAATTACCGTTTGGTTTAGGTATTCTTTTTAGATTTAATCTTCCTAATCGAAATTTGTTATAAAATAACCGTCTAAATAGATGTAACATATTTATTTTTTTGGTAAAAATAATACAATTTTTTATCATACTTGATTGACCTTCTCGTTTTTTAAACAACTTTTTGAGTCTTCTAGGGGTATACCTTTGGGGATTTCATTAACGCAAGTATGGAGCAGATCCATTGTACTTCATCAGCCGAAGTGGTTTCTTAATGATCGCTAAAAGAGTTCTTCATAACTAAAATAAATTGAAACAGAATTATTATTCTAGTTTTCAGTTCACAATTCTTGCGATTGTGATGTATTTTCTTATGTTCTAAAAGCTAATTTTTATTCTCACTGCTCGTGAGAATAAAAATTACGTACGGACAATCTATTCGCAATAAATCTATCATAAAAGAACATTTCAATTTTCGAATAAAAGTAATTTTTATATTATTTCGTATTGTAACCTATTTCTGTCACAAATTCCGATCAATTTTTGCGTGAAAGAATAATAATTGTAATGGCATTAACAATAATAATAGAATATTAAAAGATATAGTAGCGTTCTCGTCCCAATATTAGCATTACACAAATATTGGCGGTCGACTGTACCGTGAGCTTGTTCACCTCTGGGCTTTGATCTCGGGCTCATGTTATTTCAAGCATTGCATAGACACGTGAGTTCATTGACTGCATGCAATATCTAGTGTTACCAACATACAGATTTACTTTAATGACGTCATTAATCCCTGTTTTGTTTAAAAGAGTGACTCGGAGGATATTCCCCAGGGAATTTTAACCCGGAGGGTCAGACTTCGATTTTTTCATACTATAAGATGGAAAATGAGCAGAGCCATTTTCCTGACTAACTGACTGACTGACATGACGCCCAAAGACATCCTCCTTCCTCCTCCATCATGGGCCCCCATCATGGGCCATGAGCCCCTCCATCATGGGCCTCGATCAACACTAAATACACTTTCAAAAAAATAATAACAATTTTTTGTTTCTTTTTTATAGTATAACAAGCAGTTTATGACTAGGTACAGACTCCCATAGGCATCGACATAATGTGTGATGCCGGCGTATTGTCTTCCTTTCTTCCTCCTTCAATGAGCCATTAAACTACTGTACATAACGCGACAGCATACCTATCACACTATGCTATTAGCATTAACTAATACCATCCGCCATAGTTTTTTTATACAGGGGCAAACGAGCAATCGGGCTCCGATTGCCCGTTTGCATTTTCATGACTATGATGCCCATAGACATCCGCATAGAGGCTATACAATTGCGTAGCCCCCCCAACTCCTCACCCCTTCATACGCCACCGGCTTACACACCGCACGAAACGCGACAGCGCAGCTGTCACTTTACACCGGTTTCGTGTAAGCGAGAGGTACCTCCCCGGTCGTGCCAGCCTGATTCGGCTCGTGCAGTGTAGCACTACCTCTTACTTATTAAAACAATCAACTGACATTTCATATCGTCTGTGGTGGCATATGAAATAAATTGAGACTGTTTGTTTGTTATGCTTCCACGCCTAAACCGCTACACACATGTGCATTTATTTTGGTACTAGCTTCCGCCCGCGGCTTCGCCCGCGTGCATTTCGGACTTCGAAAATCCCTATAAATTTTAACTTATTATGTTATTCTGATATGAAAGCTATATTACTGGAAAGTTTCATGAAAATCCGTTCAGTAGTTTTTGTGTAAAAAAATAACAAACACACAAACTTTCGCATTTATAATATTAGTAGGATTAACTTAGCTGGGACTCCAGAGATGGACATATGATACCTAACCGAGTACGATAAAGCAGTATAATGTTTTTATCTACATTATGTAAAGCAAAACAGAGATAGACATACTTTTATCCGACTCCAATAAACAAGTACCTATATCTAACGTATATATAAGCAAAGTCACGTGCGAAAAGCTAGCGAGTAGAATTTAAATAAACTGCGACATAATCCGTTAAAGTACTCTCGTAATCTAAAAAGGAATGAAAACTTTCAAAATGATTTTCCATTTTCTTTGGAAAATGTGAGAACATCTCGAAGGAAACATCAGTGTAGCGCTAAGTAACTTTGAAATGTATTTCTTGTTTGAATTCTCAATGGGTTTAGCGAACTAAGGCTTTGTCGTACATAATTAATTTGGAAAATAGAAAAAGGGAGCGAGGGATTTTGTAAACTGTCGACTACCAACTTGACAAGAATAAGGTCCTTTACAGACTAGCCAACTTTACGGGATATATTGTACAAGTGTGTGCACGAGTGTGTGATTGGCACGGAAATATTATTTGGCCGTGTGTGTGTTGCCTACACATGTATGTGCACTTCTTTACGTTAGTAGTGGTGCCATGTCGGGGAGGTACCTCTTTTTTTGTGTAAGTAGCCAGTGTTGTTTGTTTGTGAGTAGCCAGTGGCCCATGGCAGCGGAGGTAACAAGGCAGAGCGTAGGCGTCAATAGTCACCAAAAGATCCTTTACCCCCCTATACTACAATAATGTCCCCTTCTATGCTGCCCTTGGTATAAAATAAACCGACAACTGCATAGAGACCTTCACAACGAACTATACTGGCTATTGTAATAATATCGCCATCAGTAATATCCTTCCGGAAAAAAAAAAGAAAAAAGGAGACCGTTTTACATCTTACATCAAATTGACCTTTTTATAACAGACTTCTTCAGGGCCACTACACCACTAGTTCAACCTCATATCACGAGCTCCAGGGTTCCAAGTCCCGGATCGATATCATGTTATTTCACAGATTCTAACAGCAGTCTGTAGTCAGAAAATTGACAGTACACATATGTGCCTTTGTGGCACTCACGCCCACCATTTTTCATCGCAAGTGCGACTCAAAATCCTCCCATTATTGTGACAGTTGAGTGATGTAAATGTTCCACTCGACTCTTGTTTGCTGCTGTACCTACACAGCTCATGCGCCGTCCATTTTCAACAGCTTTATCTCTCTACTTGTTTAAAGTGCTATAAAATTAAATAAAATAAATAGTTGGGCAAATAATAAGTAGTGGGGGAAATAAGCAATAGTTGGGCATAATATAATGAATAATTAGACATATATAATGAATAGTTTTTTTTTTGTTCCGGTCATTGGCCCACCACTCGTTCCCACCGCTGCTACTCCTGTGTCGCCAGGATCGACAGCGGCAACCAGACTCGACCCTTTGATATGATCACAGGGAGCCCGAGGGAAAAGCTTCTTGGGACCAGCAACGAATTTAATCAGGAGAAATTAGGAGGAGTAGGAAGTAATCCCATTTTCCGTCCCTGATCACAGCGGGAGACAGTACAAGATTGCAATGACTTAAATAAGCCAAGAAGGAGGGAGGGCAGCGTATATTCTTCAGCACGGAGATGTAAATAAATGAATTGATATGGATTACGCTTTATGTTATTTTATATCTGGGGTATTACCATGGTTGCGCTATGATTATAATGAATGTTGGGTATATAATGAATAGTAATATCGACTAACCAACTAATTATTCCATAGACGTATCGCTCTTGGTCATTTATGGAAAGAATCCCATTCAAATTAAATTATTAATTCATTAGAGTAGTGCGGGCTTAGATGGAAAAATTCCATAGCACACTCAAACTACAAACTCGCCTATATTATAATAATAGTGGGCTAGAATTAATATTTTTGTACAGTCTACAAAAGTTCACGGAGATTGTAGTATATGTAGAATCACCGAATTTACAATCCAATCTCAAATATTTGTTATTGAAAGTGAAATAGTAGAGTACAAAAGCAAACAATAATATTAGTTTTACATAGTTTTCTAATCCACTTACTCACTATGTAAAAAAAGCTCTTCTTCTCTTTTTTAATATTATATTTTATACAAAAGAATACTAAATATAGATAAATCAATACTAGCAGATCTATACCGTTCAATACAGTTTATATTACCAATAAGAACAAAACACAGCGCTGTCAGTTCACATAGCTCTATACCGATATTAAATGATGTTGCAGTGGAAGCTATAATGCTATTACACCCCACCCTCCTCTGAGGCAGCGATTGGGCTGCAGGAGGTAATTGCTCGTGTGCCCCAGACAAACATTTGTGCTCTAAGCATTGTGTGCTGCAAGACGTGTGCCCCGTTCCAATTAACAATTAGACACAATTTTCGCAACGTTCTCATTTCAAGCAACTATTGTTTTATCTGCTAATTATAAGCGATGATAGATATTACTTTTTATCTAAGTTTTATGAGTAATTGCTGTATTATAATAAAATCGGTAAAATGTCTCTTAAATAATTATCATGAAATCAATGGAGTTAAACTTTGCCAGAACCCCCTTGGGTTACGTTGATTGACCAAAACAGCATCTCGATATATATTTTTTGAATTTAGTCATCGTAGGTGTAGCATCTTTCATGCCTTTTAACTTTCTATCTATATATATGTATAAAACTCAAAGGTGATATAGTGATCTATCAACGTACAGTCCAAACCACTGGACGAATCGGGCTTAAATTTGGCATGCAGGTAGTTGTTATGATGTAGGCATCCGTTAAGAAATAATTTTTAGAAATTCAACCCCTAAAGGGGTGAAATAGGGTGAAGAAGTTTTTATGGATTTCATATAAATTAAACGCGGGTGAAACCGCGGGGCACACCACTAGTCCCTAATAATATTAATCCCCAATAAACGTTCTTAAATATGACAATCAAACAATAGATGTGGTTGGCGTTTCCTGTGGTTAGAAGGCATTTATAATTATTTAAGGGATTCGAGTAATTACGTCTACTATTTAGATGGTAGAGCGACGACGACTAAATTTAAAAACATGGATGTGCTGCTTTGATAGATCAACGATGACGTCAGATGGTACCCGCTGTGGTTCTAGCCAGTAGTCGGCCCTTACCAGGGTCAGAATCTGGAACTCCCCTCCAGACTCCACTCAGGTCCGGTGGCAGCACTTAAAACAGTTTGTAGCCCCACTTAAACAAAAAAAAAATCCGCAAAGTTTGTTTTAATTCGTTTTTGATTTAATGATATAATCTGCGTTTATACATAGTAAAATTGAAAAGGATATTTATGGTCTACAGATACCAAAGGATATTACAATAAAGTTTACCTATTCGAGCTTGCAATGATCGAGAAAAGAACTCAGCTGGAAAGCTTTATCTTGTAAATGTGTTTATCATAAGTTAATTCGCTTACGAAACACATTTTCGTGAGGATTGACTTAATTACTACGCTCACACTACTTGGCATTCATTAAATTCAAATCATATTTTTTTATACAAACAAACGAGCAGTCGGAAACATGTTCATGACTACCGACGCCCATAGACATCCGCGTTGTAGTTATACAGCTGCGCTGCACTCCTTCCTCCTGCCACCTCCACGGACTACTTACCTACACACCGCACGAAACGCGACACAGTCACTACGCTGGTACCGTGTAAGTGAGAGGTACCTCCCCCGTGTCTAAATATAGGTCGAATATAAAAAGCACACAACCCATATTATGACGGTTATAAACGCAGTTTCAGCGTCGGGACTGTCATGTCGAGTGCCCTTCATGATATACCTCCGTCACAGAAATGTGTTCAAGTTACCGATCTCAATATTATATGGATGCTGTTAAATATGGAAGAATTTAAATAATACACAATACACAGAGCCTAATAGTATCTCAAATGCTGGCAAAACCTCGGGTTTTGAGGAAGTTCGTAGGTTGTGGTATTCACATGTCTTAGATTCTTATGCCACCTGTTCCTGTGTCCCCTGTTCTTGCTAGGGGGGGGAGGGGAAAACGAACAGCAGAAATGACATATTATGGGGTAAGACTGGAAGGTATCAACGTCTCTGCATTTTTATGAAAAACTTAAATTGAATTTGTGATTAAGATTCTTTAATCGGATTCTATCGCGTTTGATATAAAATATCCACTTGCAGAATATGACAGAACCGCATCAACAACAAACGCGATAGAATTCGTTTAAAGAATCTTAATCATGAGCAACATTCGCGTAAACATACGAAAACTATATGTTAACCAGTTAAATTGAATTTATTTGTAAACTTTGAACTGTCAGAATGTTAGCGGACACACATTTGGCTATTTTAGTATTATCGGTTTTTTGGAAAGTTGCGCATGTTCACATGGCGTCAATGGCGGTCTACGACATCAGTCCATGAGTATTAAGGTCAGTGTTTAAGTGTAGCTCGGGAGCCCGGCCTCGATGTGTTACAGACGTCAAAATGAAACTAATATTACGAGCGACGGGTGAAATATGGCCAATATACCGATGGTTTTTTGTCGGGGAGAAATACGAAGTAGTGTTGTCATTTCAAATGACGTAGATATAGTACGCGATGTTTCTATAAGTTGGTTTTTTTTTCCAATAGTATATGGGGACAAACGAGCAGTCGGAGCCGGATACATGAGTACTGACGCCCATAGACATCCGCATAGAGGTTATACAGATGGGTTGTCATCCGTCCTCTCTCCACACCGGCTACTTACACACCGCACGAAACGCGACAACACAGTTGTCACGCCGGTTTCATGCTGAAGTTATGACAAATACAAACACTAGTACATTTACACGTTTAATATTGTTTTACTGATAAATTAATTATAATAGTTGATTAGCTCTAATTGTGGAAAATGAACACGTGTTGTGTGAATACGACAATATGTCCGACACGGCAATTACTTAATAATTACTTATATTATTAGTTGTCATTTACAAGAATCTTACATTTCTACGGCACGAAACAAATACACTTAGGGGATATTGGCATTTCGCCGTCGATATGTTAAAACCGAATTTCGGTTACGGCGACCGTCCTTATAGAGACGCCATATACAATATACATATACATATTACAACATATTACAGATGCACAAGTGAGCGTGCCGACAGACCGACAAATTTTGGTCAGACCGGGATTCGAACCCAGGACCTCACGTCTGTGGTTGAACCTACTTACCACTCGACCACGAGGCACTAGACAGTCAACCAACTTGTTATTGTTATGTTAAAACTTTGCCATATTATTACGCGGTTATATGTTTTAACATTCGAATATGTAATATTTTTAAACGAGCAATTCTTATATACCTAATCTGAATCTGGGAATCTAGGAATCTGGAATTTCGTATGCTGAGTGTTTTGGGGGCAAGTGGGCGATTCACCTAGTTTTAATTTTCAGTAAATGTCGTTTACCCGTATTTTTATTTTCAGGCAATAACAAACTGATACAATATTCTTATAATACAAAGGTTTCACCCTCTTCGATAATGCTTTGGATGGAGGGTAGGTACGGTCTCGAAACAGTGACACCACTTTTCTCTTTCGTTTTTTTTTTCCCAATTTTTTCTTCAACTTTCTTCTCTTGCGATTAACACTATTAAATAATGCACGAAAAAGAAAAGTGGTGTCACTGTTTCGAGACCGTACCTACCCTAGGAACGGTCTCGAAACAGTGACACCACTTTTCTTTTTCGTTTTTTTTTTCCCAATTTTTTCTTCAACTTTCTTCTCTTGCGATTAACACTATTAAATAGGGCCATGTGAGTTTTTTATAGTATAAAACAAATGTGCAGTCGGAGTCATTTTCAAGTCTACCGACGCCAATAGACATCCGCACATAGGCTATACAGACGTACCCACCATTCTTTACCTAAGCGAGAAGTCGGAGTCGTCATGACTACCGACGTCCATAGACATCCAAACACAGGTCATACAGTCCTTGTCCTCCATCCTCCTAGATTGGCCAACGAACCTAAGCATATTTTCTAAAAATACCCCGCAACGCTTGATTATCCGGCTATTATGGCTCGAATGGCCTCCTGAGCGTATGGGCAGACCGTTGGGACTCGCCCATGATGAGGCGCTGGATGAGGCTACATGCTGGCCAAAAATAATGAGCCTCCTATTTAGTTTTAGTGTTTTTTTTGTTACTAACCATAAGTATAAGGCTTTATGTTACTAACCACTATATGGACTATGTCTGAAATAAAGAATTATTATTATTATTATTATTATTTATGACGTCATATTGTATTCGATAATGACACCACACAGCGCCCACTGGCTGCCGCAGTGATGTCTCGACTCCCCCGGCACAATTTGTCTCGCTAATGTCACCGGCGTTTGTCATCCCCGCGTCTGCTGGGATGTGGATTCGATCAATTATTTTTGTTGCCGTTATTGAATTGGCCGTCGTGTGTGGTCTCGCTGTCATGTCATAGTGACAGTTGTCGTGTTTTGTTCGGTTGGCCTGTTGTGAAGGGGAACATGTTTTGGATATTTATGGGCGATGGTGGCATTAGGATGGTAGACATTGTCAGCTCCCACACGTTTACTTTAGACTTTAGAGTCTACTAGCTGTGCCCCGCGGTTTCACCCGCGTTTAATTTCAAAGAAATCCATATAAAATTCAACACCCTATTTGTTGAATTCCTTAAAAATCCTTAGCGGATGCCTACGTCATAACATCTACCTGCATGCCAAATTTCGGCCCGATCCGTACATTGGTTTGGGCTGGCTGTGATAGATGACTAAATAAATAAATAAATAAATATCTGTGGACATTTACACACCGCGTTAGCCTAGCCCCGTGCTAAGTACCGTATGGACTTGTGTTACGGGTACTAGACAACGGAATATATTTAATATGTTTTATAAATTTAAGAAACTATATATATAATAATGATATTATTTCTATTAAATTAAAAACAAAGACTCAATTGCGTTT
>LUGF01047256.1:0-18951 GCA_001625245.1 Calycopis cecrops
CTCCTTAAAGTGTGTACGATACCTTAATTTCAACTTGCGAGATTGTAGTTTTGCATACATTCATACAAGCCAGTATTTACTATAAAACTGTCACTTGGCTACACAAACAGCTGATTGTCAACGGAACATGTAATTTTTATTTCACAGTTATTATGATAGCCACTGCTAGTACACTCGTGCTAACACTTCTGCCGCTGAGTTGAGCAGCTATTATTAATTTTAATAACTATTCACTGTTATTTATAAACTTTAATTATTTTATTAACTTAATAAGTATAGGGAACGTATAAGTTAACGTATTCTTCGTACTACCGCCAAGACAGAAAAAAGATTTAGATTTAGACGTTAATTGACATACATTAGCGTCTAAGTCTGGCGTTTTGAAGTGTGCGCCTCCCGCGTCTAGTCGCGGCATTCAGCGTCTAAAAAGCGTCTAAGTGGTGGTCCACACTGCGAGCCTAGCGCAGGTGCGGGTGCGGGCGCGGAAATATCATGTTTTTTTTTTTTTTTTTTTTTTTTTTTTTTTATAGCATAGGAGGCAAACGAGCAGTTAGGTCACCTAATGTAAAGTGAACACCAACGCCCACAGAAATCCGTAACACCAGAGGTCTAACAGATGCGTTGCCGACCTTTGAGGAAAGAATAAGCTCTTTTCTTGAAGATCCCTAGGTCGTATCGGTCCGGAAATACCGAGGGGGGCAGCTGATTCCATATTGCAATGGTGCGTGGGATGAAATTGCGCTTATAGCGCACAGTAGTAGACTTCGGAGGATCTAGGTGGTGACGGTGGAATTTGGAATTTCGGCGCGAAGTCCTATAACAGAATTCAGCTGCAGGTATTAACCCGAACAATTCCTTGGAACACTCCCCGTGATAAATACGATAGAAGATGCACAGCGAGCTGACATCTCTACGCAAGGCAAGAGTATGAAGCTGGCGGGTGAGACACTGGTTATCGACGATTCGAATCGCTCTTCGTTGTATACGGTCAAATGGATCGAGCTGATTGCTTGCTGCTTCGCCCTGCCGAGCACACCTAGCTTTTGCGACGCTAATTTAGCCTTCGCTTCCAAATGACCGTGAAACTGAACGTTACTCGATATGTCGACGCCCAGTGTTCCAATGCTAGCTGTAGCTATGAGGGGAGTGTTCTGGAATCGAGGAGACACGACAAAGGGTATTCTTTTGTTTTGTGTCTTGTGTCTTTTTAGGGTTGAATTGGACTAAATTTAGTCGGCCCCATTCCGAGACTTCGCATAAGCTCGACTCGATTTCAGACACAAGTTTGTTCCGGTACTCGTTGACTTGTTCCCGTGAAACATTGACGCGGCCAGTGATTAGTGCGTCACCAGTGCTATCATCTGCATAGCAATGAATGCTATCGGTTGCTATCGGTAAGAGAAACAAAGTGGGTGACAAAACACAGCCTTGTGGAACGCCAGCATACGACCTTAATGCTCCGGTCTGTCAAAAAGCTGGCGATCCAGTCGCAAAGTCGCCCAAAAGCCGGAAGCTTGGAAAGAAGAGCTTTGTGCCAAACCCGATCAAAGGCTTTCGCTATGTCCAGACTAACTGCCAATGCCTCCCCCTTTAATTCAACAGCTTCCGCCCATCGATGCGTAAGGTAAGTTAAAAGGTCACCAGCAGAGCGACCTTGACGGAAACCGTACTGACGATCGCTGAGCCGCTGGTGTTCCTCTACATACCTCAGGAGCTGGCTGTTGATTATTATTTCCATGATCTTTGAAAACAGGGGGGTTATAGCTATAGGCCGGTAGTTGGACGGGTCCGAGAGATCCCCTTTCTTTGGGATCGGGTGCACTAGAGCTGTTTTCCAGTTCCTTGGGACGATGCCAACAGAATAGGAGTGCCGGAAAAGACGCGTTAAGACAGGCGTCAACTCGGGCGCACATCTACGTAGCACAATTGGTGCGATTCCATCAGGCCCACTCGACTTATGAATATCCAAGGCCATAAGTGCTTTCCGCACAGAACTCTGCCTGATCTTTATGTCCGGCATAGAGTAATCGCACCGCGAGATGGTAGGCGGTGGAGTACCCTGGTCATTCAAAGTCGAGTTGGATGCAAAAAGACAGCCCAGGAGATCGGCCTTATCTTTAGCATCATGGGCCAACGAGTCGTCACACCGGCGCAAAGATGGTAGGGATGGCATACCGAAATTTCCGAGGACAGCCTTGGCGAGAGACCAGAATGCACGAGTTCCAGAAGGAAGGCGGACTAGCCGTTCGCCAATTTTGCCAATGTGCTCTAACTTTGCTTTGGCGATAACACTTTTGAGAGACCTGGAAGCGAAATTATACTCATTTTTTAGTGCGCTGGTATTTATGTCCTGAGATGTCACCGCTTTTAGCCAAGCCTGATAGCGTTCCTGCTTATGGCGTAGCGCCAAGACAGCGACAAGAGCGATCAAACCAGGGCTGGGACTTTCCACCAATCGGTACTTAAGAGAATGTACAGATCATTATCCAATAGATAAATAAACGCAGCAAATTTGCAGTCGCAAAGTCGCCGGTCGCCGAGTCTAAAAGTCTCGTGTGTGCTGTGGCCCTTACTCATAGAAAGAAGCCTGTAATTAACAGTGCCATACCGTGTATCCCATCAATAAATCCAATAACAGTAATACTTCGACTTACACTACTTACCCCGACTGCACTAGATCCCAATGAATAACACAATATTATATTGTAAGTACAGTTGTACCTCGACATACGCGAGTTCGACTGACACGGCTTGGTCCCACCTGCCGCGATACTACGAGTTAAACAATACTAAACAGTAGAATATTTCTTTATTTTTTTTTTGTATAGTATAGAGCAGGGTTTCCCAACCGTTTTGCTGTCACGCCTCCCTAACAACTTGCAAAAAATTTCATGCTTACTATTAAAAAATATAGTTACCACCATATTCAATTTATTATATTATATAGTCCGGTCAATTTAGACATTTGAAATAACAAAAATTCCCGGAAAGCCAAATTTTGGTGGAGACCTATAGTTTGCCATTACAAATCAAGTTTTAAAAGTCCCCATCGATCCTATGTGTGCTTAAAAAGTTATTCGAGGTCAAAGGTCAAAATTTGAGGTTTTTTGGATTTTGCTTGAAAATGGTAAGTTTTATCAAAAAAAACTTTAAAACAAAGTTGTAGATCTTAAAATTATCTACAAAAATGGTGTCAATGATTTTTTTCCTAACAGTTACCATTCCTGAGATATCGCGATTCTCTTCTCGGCAAGGTACACACTATTTTTTCATAATAAGAAGTTCTAGAACTTAAAACAATAAAACAGTTTTTGTGTTACTGATTATTTTAACGTGTTTCCATAATGAGTTTTTTTTTTTTTTTTTTATGTTATAGGAGGGCAAACGAGCAGTCGGAGACACGACTTCCGACGCCCGCAGACATCCGCATAGAGGCTATACAGATGCGCTGCCCTCCTTTCTCCTCCCACCTCCATGGGCCACCGGCTACTTACACACCGCACGAAACGCGACAGCACAGCTGTCACTTTACGCCAGTCTCGTGTAAGCGAGAGGTACTTCCCCGGTCGTGCCGGCCCAATTCGACTGCATGCAAGCATGCAGTGTAGCACTACCTCTTACAGTAGGTAATCAAGATAAAAAGAAGAAATTATCTGAGAGTGTTACTACGTATGCTAAATCGCTTGAAAGTTTGTGCCAGTAAGGCCCGTAAGTAAATAAATATACTACTTTTTGTTTCATTCAAAAATACCTAGAAGTTTCGATTTAAAAAAACAAAGTTCCGCTGACGTTCTCGTCACCGCCTGTGACGTCACAACTCAACACGCTCAATGCGCTCGCAGTCGCGTACCCATAATAGGTAATAAGTTTCTAGACTGCCACGCTAACTAGTGGCTGAAATGTGAACCGAATGCTAGCAAATTTTCGTTTGTACGTATGATATGACCTATGTCAAGTTGTCATTGTCTTTTACTTAGTGTTTTGCTAGCTCATGATTCCTAAAATGATCACTAGGACGCCGAAAGTACTGCCTCTATGTTTCGTGCACTCAGATATGATTCTATGATACTCATTTTATTTTTGAATGCCAAACGGACGTATTTTGAAATATGGTACTCTTGCAAAGAACTTTACATGCAGATTTCGATCGTTTTTCGTGTTATGGCCCTTTTGAAAGCAGTGACTTGCGTTGTCGGGTCGCAACTAACGAAATGGCGGTGTTGCACTGAACTTAGCTGACAAAATGGTCCAATGGAAAAAGGGCGGTTAGCTGTTTCGGGAAGAATTAATGCAAATTTTATGGTTATCTTTTTGTATATATGAAATTTAATGGGCTTCCGTATGATTTCTGCAATAAAACGGTTTTGAGATTTTTTGATTTATGTCCCTTTTCTTTTCAAGGAGCGATGTCATATGTGTGTCATATTTATTTTTTTCATTTAAATCAAATTTGAATTTTGAATTTGAATGACAATTTCCTGGCCCGATGTGTGATTTTTGGAACGCTCTCGCCAGTTTATCAAGATTCAAGAGTAAAGTGCGCGTATAGAAGTTTTACTTCAAAAAGTCGTTAAAGTGTAAAGATATTTGTTCTGTAATAAATCCGATCACTCTGTAGTCTGTGCTACAAGATAAATGGCGTACAACTCGGAGTGGGAACAAAAAGTTGCCCCTCGTGTTACGAGATAACGTCAATTAGAGGATGTTGTGAGACATCTTGAGTCGACATTCGGTGAGGCTTGATAAATGTGAGCTGTTGCTCACGTCATCATAACGAAAACAATTATTTATCATCTGTTGCTGTCTTTTCTTATGCTTAAACACCACTGACAAAGCAAATCCGCGGATATCGGCAAATCTACTTAATATATAAAATTCTCGTGTCACAGTTTTCGTTTTTTTTTTTTTTTTTTTTTTTATATAGACAATACGCTAAAGCAGGCAAAATGCCTAGGGCAGCTTCATCGCTAAGTTTTCGTTGCCATACTCCTCCGAAACGGCTTGACCGATTCTCATGAAATTTTGTGAGCATATTGAGTAGGAAGAATCGGCCAACATCTATTTTTCATCCCGATATTCCCACGGGATCGAAAGTTACGCGGGTGAAACCGCGGGGCGCAGCTAGTATAAAATAAATTAATAGCTCAAATGATTGGTCACTAGATGGCGCGAGAGTATCTATTCAAACAATTACGCGGACAGGACCCTCCATCCTTCCCATGGCCCTTTCAACCTTGCGGTTATACGGGCCAATGCGCGGGCGTAAACCCTACAAATTCTTTTTTCACTACCTGTCCCTAATTGGTCATCTCCCCATTCTGGGGGGGAACATCATAAGAACAGCGACTTCGGTGTCGTGCCGAATGTCGTGCCGTGGTCTTACTAAATAGACGAAACCATAACCAAGAGATTTTTTTTTTCTCCTCCTGTCTTGCTCCGTGTGAGCTCGTCTGTTATATGTGGTCTGGTCTTAATCTTCGCGCAATTGCGCAGTTGTGCGATTTAGTCGCGCGCGTTCCTCGCGCTCCAGCGCGCTCCTGATCCTGTGCCAGGCCCTCGCGAAGTTGCGGAGCAAACGAAAGTTGGCCTCAGTCGCAACCAGGTCGCAATAGTACACGGGGCCCTCCCCAACAATTTTGACACCGTCTAACATGCTCCTACGCACGTCACTGTACAGCTGGCACTCCCACAATGCATGATGCATGTCTTCTGCTACTGATTCCTCGCAGTAGCTGGTCCCTATGGCCGAGAGGCCCATCCTAAATAGCCTACTCCTAAAGCATCCATGACCCATGAGCAGCAGAGATACTTCATAGTCAGGCTCGACCCAAGTTGCCTCGAGTCTCGCCGACACGTCCGGAAAGAATCGATATAGTTTCCTGCTGAAGCAAGCGCCGCTGACGGCGGCCGCGGCTGTTGGCGGCGCCGTCTGCGCGCACCAACCTGCTGAAGCAAGCGCCGCTGACGGCGGCCGCGGCTGTTGGCGGCGCCGTCTGCGCGCACCAACCTGCTGAAGCAAGCGCCACTGACGGCGGCCGCGGCTGTTAGCGGCGCCGTCTGCGCGCACCAACCTGCTGAAGCAAGCGCCACTGACGCGAGCGCTGCGCACGATCAATGCGGCAGCCGAACTCGTCGACTTATTTAACTGTTCGTTGAATGACTTCACAAAGGCAGCATATTACATAGTATGTAACTCTGAAGTTGGAGTTATCCATAGCAATATATATTAATATTAAGAATGCTTGTGTAAATATAGTAATTATACTTATTAGATTTAAGAAATGTTGGTTGTCCATTGCATTAGGTATAGGGTCCTGTAAGACAGATTAAGTGTTAATATAAATAAATAAATTAAATAAATAATTTGTTAAAAACATTTCAAAGGGATGAAACTGTCAAAGAGTAGGATCAAGTTTAAAACTAAACAAATTTAAATTAAACAAAAACAAAACAGTGAAGTGTAGGATCAAATCGCACAAATGCGAGACATCGGAGCGGACTCCACAAGTGTTCATTAAAACAGGGATGTTAAAGATACGGCCCGCGAGCCGCAACCGGTCCGCGGGGCGTGTCAATCCGGCCCGCGGCCCGCATACGGACCTCAGGCCATATCAAAACGGCCCGCGATCACAATATACCACATCCATACCTGACATCAATGAGCTTTTATTTTTTAGTTTTGTTCAACACCGCAACACGTAGGGATATAGCTGACTTATGCTATCTAATTACTGTGGCGAACGGAAGTGTTGACTGTCCGGAACTATTAGAGATATTATCCTACGCACAAATACTTCGTGGTTCCGTAAACCTAGTCTTTTATATGTGGAACCGGCGAAAACGAACTATAGACAGAATGCATTCCTGATACCTACATATTGAGGGCGAGTAGGTTTATTAATAATGTAGGTACAGGATCTTACTGGCACAGATCTGGACATAGATCTTTTCAATACTACTACTAAAAATGTAGAACGCTTATTGAACGACAATTTTTTTTTTTTTAAATTCGATCAGGGCATAATTACTGTAAACTCACTTTTTTCACTCACATCTAACATAATTACATGTATTGTATTGCAAAAATTACTGTGTAGATACTCAAATACACTTGTTTCATTTCCTATAAGCTAACCGCATTTGAACGTCTTACTGTATGTGAAACCTTTGAATTGGCCATCACGAATTTATAATTGTAAAAACTGTCCACACTAGCTGTAAGTTTTCCGTATAAATATAAATAAATAAATAAATAAAATGTAGTATTCGGCCCTCCGCAATATTGAGTTTGACACCCCTGCATTAAAATATCCTTGACTGTTGTACCCATCATCATGAGCCCGCGCTCGGCCAATACAGCCAGCAAACAACAACATCTATGGACTTGTCACACTATGTTAGTGTAGCCCCGTGCTAAGTACCGTAAGGACTTGTGTACGGGTACTAGACAACGGACAATATATTTAACATGTTTTTATATATTTAAGATTTTTAATAAAAAAATACATTTAATAAAACTGTGTGAAAAATTTTGTGTGTTCGTGTGTAGAATTTATATTTTCGTGAAAAATTGTCGGAGCAATATGTACTTATATTGAACTCCATGTAATGATGATGATGTTAAGTAAGATAGCAAAAACATCCTCATAAAAATATGCCGTACTATGTGATCCTACACCAACATATTATATAGGGTTAGGGAAAAGCCGACCTTTCATAACACCCACCTGTCATGTTAGAAAATTGTATTTAGGTCCTAAAGAACTCCGGTTCTTTAGGACTTCTTCTTCTTCTTCAGACTATTTTTATACATGTGCTTTAAACAATATATTATACTAAACAGTATACCTAATATTATTTTTATAGGATCGCTTTGTTGTCCGTCTGTCTGTACGTCTGTCAAGACCTTTTTCTCAAAAACGCGTAAAGGGATTAAGCTGAAATACAAAATTTGTACATAATTGGCTATAACTTTTTATTTCGTTAACTTAAAAGTGTGATTTTTTCAAGGCATCAAGACGTAACTGACCTTCGTATTTGACAAAAATTTCAGCTTAATCACTTCACGCGTTTTAGAGAAAAAGGTCTTGAAAACCATGCATTACGTTTGGATTGTTATTCCCATTCGTACGGAACCCTCGGTGTGCGAGTCGGACTCGCACTTGGCCGGTTTTTATTTTTTTTTGCGTATAGTGGAGGTGTGGAGGGCGAATAAAGAAGAACCATTAGAATAGGTACCAGTACAGAACTATATACCATACTGACATAATTATGTGTTCACGAGGAGATCTTATGAATCTAAACTAAACAATAATATATTTGGTTCCCAACCAGAATGAATTCTCACTGTGGATTGACACAAACAAACTTATTCGATTTGGCGATGTACAAGTTTTAATTACTTTCCAATAGTCCTCAATCAATTAAATGGGTGATGGAGAATTTCGGGGTTCGTAAATGGGAGGAAATGATAAAGACGACTGCTTATCGTACCATTTACAGAATACAAGTTTTAGTCTGCGGTTTTACTATCAAAACATCTACTGCAAGTAGGGTTACCATATGTCGGGATTAATCCGGAGATCTAGACTTCTGTCTGGACTTTGTCCGGCTCTATACTTTGTCCGGATCAAATATCTTTAATCTTTATTAATTTCCTACCTAATCTAAAAATTAACAAAACATTTACTTAAAAATGATTTATTTTTGATCGGTTCTAAAAAAATGTCTGGACTTTTTTGGTACTGTCCGGATTTTTGTCAGGACTTTTCAAAATTTCTAAATGACAACCCTAACTCCAAGGGGAACTTATTTCATTACAGGACTTCGCGCCAAGGTTTTAAATTTCACTGTCATCATCATCTGGATTTTACGGAGTCCATTAATTACTACGCGCTTTAATCGCAACTTTGTCCCGCGCACTATTTCGATTGACAATCCCCTTCCGTTTTTTCCAGAACGATAGGACCTAGGTATCTTCAAGAAAAGAGCTTATTCTCTCTGAAAGGTGTTGCCTGTAGACGTTGGTGATCGCTAAACATCAGGTGGCTACACTACTCGTATACCTCCTATACCTACCTGACGACGCCGGGACGGCTGTCGTCTCTAGAAGTGCGGAGATTAAGGAATATGGGAAAATGGGATAAGCTGACTCACCTGATGTCCAAGCGAAGCGCCGCGTCTCTCTAACAGTCCACCACACTTATAATTATATAGTTATTGTTTTTGAGCCGACAAAGCAATGAGGTAGGTATTAGGTTTAGCAGCATTAATAGATTGATTTGAGCACAATAAATACTGGTAACACTATTGTTAGATAAGTATATTTTACATAATGTTCACCATAGACACTGACAGTGAGTGACGTCTGCTCTTTTATCTATTCTTTACTTCACTTTCCTTTCTGTACCTCGTTGACATTGTGACCGCTGTATAAATGTGTTATTATAATCTTATTAATATAAATCAATCACGAGTGTAATCCACTGTAATCTATCTGTGAATAAATCAACATTGCATTACCGATATTCCAGTGTTTCTATTTCTTTCCTGCGCTGCGCCAACACCCAGCTCTCAGGTTATCTGAACCACACCGGTCCTTACAAGATAAGGGCCCCAGGTTCTTACAACTATTAAGCTATCTGCGCAGGAGCATACATGCAAAAAACAAGTGAGCCGAAGACAAACTGGGTACGGAATGGCCGCTCGCTGGCGATCCGGTGTTGCGCGGAGTTCACCCGGAAACAGGCATCGTGACGCCTATACTTCTCGAAGCATGGTCAAGCGCATTACCATATAAGGCGATTGCAGTTAGTTTAAAGATTCACCGTCACGATCTAGCGTGAACATCCTGGGGGCCGCCGGGCTGATCAGGATCCAAGGGCAACCGGGCTATCTTGAGTACAGGTCTTCGGAGACGTCCATGAGCTGTGTCTACATTCACAACTCGGATCACTTCATCCTTTCCGGGCAGTGCGGTGATGATTCTTCCCATCTTCCATTGCAGAGGGGGCAGACCATCTTCTTGTATTAAGACGAGTTCGCCAGCTTTAGGAGGGGAAGTAGGAGAGAATCATTTGGATCGGGTTTGTAGGGTATGGAGGTAGGATTTGGTCCATAGGGTCCAGAAGCGCTGAGAAAGCGCTTGAATGAGCTGAAAACGTTTAAGAGCGGGAATAGGTCTATCATCAAAGGAGACCTCGGGCAGGGCTGTGAGCGGACGGCCGATTAGAAAATGGCCAGCTGTTAATGGTTCAAAATCTAATGGGTCAGATGAGAGTGGGCCGAGAGGTCTGGAATTGAGTACCGCCTGAATTCGAGTTAAGAGAGTAGCGAATTCCTCAAAGGTAAGGTGTTGTTCACCTATTACGCGATAGATTAATTGTTTAGTTGATTTTACGGCTGTTTCATGGAGACCTCCAAACCAGGGTCCCTTGGGCGGATTTAACAACCAAGTAATGTGCTGATTAGCGAGCTTGTGAGTAATTGCATCATCATTAAGCCGAAGGAAATTTTGAACTTCCATGAGGTGATTTCTAGCGCCTACATAATTCGTACCGCAATCCGAGCGGATAAGGGCAGGCGAACCACGCCGAGATATACATCTCTGTAACGTGGCCAAAAACGCTTCGGTGCTAAGTGAAGATACTGGCTCCAAGTGAACCGCTTTAGTTGAGAGACAAACGAATATACAAAAATACGCCTTTAATAATTTTGCATTGCGCAGTGTACTAGATTTAATTAAAAACGGGCCGGCAAAGTCTGTCGAGGTGTGGCTAAATACGGACTGAGACGTAACTCTGTCTGGAGGCAGATCTCCCATGTACGGACCGATAGGTTGTGCACGACACCGAAAACATTTAATGCATTTAAAAACTCTGTGTCTAACTAATAACACGCCGTGCAGATAATATCCAAAATTGTTGACGAAGTATAGCGTGCAGAGTGTCAGCGCCAGAGTGGCAGTGTATTTTATGATAGTGATCAATGAGCAGGTCCACTAGTGGGCTAAAACTGGGCAAGACGAGTGGGTGTTGGGCATCATATCTAATTGCCGCTTGTGAAAGGCGACTACCGACTCTCAATAGACCGTCTTTCAAAAATGGAGATAAACGCTGGAGTCTTGTGGTACATATTTTATTAGTTTTAATGCGGTGTATGTCCTCTGCGAATTCATTGCTCTGTACAGAACGTAACTACCCATAAGTGAAGAGCGTCTTTACGCTCAGCGGCTGATAACGGACCGGAGTGTCGTGTACTATCATTGTGCCTACAATTAAATATAAAACGTCTAATACAAGCGGTAACTCCTACTAACTTATCTAGTGAACTGTATCTTGTGAGCAAGTCAAGGTCTATGTCTGGGATCGCGATATGAGCTTTTACCTTTTTAGGCTTAAGGCCTGGTAGTGCATGATGACCTAAAGCTGAAGGCATTATAGGCCATGTTTCCGGTGGCCCCTTTAACCAATCTGGTGACCACCAAAGGTTATAAGATGCAAGTGATTGAGCAGACATTCCTCGGCTTGCACAGTCAGCCGGGTTTAATTCTGACGTTACATGTCTCCATGTGCATTGTGTAGGGCTGGATGTGATTTGCGTAACGCGGTTAGATTCAAACACTTGAAGGCGATGTGTAGGTGTATTGAGCCACGCGAGTACGATTGTGCTGTCAGACCAACACACGTGTAGTAATATGAGTCGACAATTGAGCAGAGAAACAGTTCATTAATTGGGACAAAACAGCAGCAGCAGATAATTCTAATTTGGGAATAGTGAGCTTAGTTTTAATAGGTGCGACTCGTGATTTACCGAGAATAAGGTGTACATTAACACGCCCGTTATCATTGAGCTCACGTAGGTAAATACAGGCGGCATAACCTAGCGCCGAACCGTCTCCGAATCCGTGGAGAGTGTAAGTGGATGTATGTTTATTTGTGCAGATGTGGCGAGGTAAACGAAGTGCTGGTAAGTGTGACAGGTCATCATAAATGTGTGACCACTCTGTGCTTATTTCCGGGGAAGTGCACTCGTCCCACCCCAATTTTAAGAGCCATAATTTTTGAAGCAGTAGTTTAGCGCGGAATATTATAGGTGTGACCCAACTGTTGGGGTCATAGAGAGACGCGGTGGTACTAAGTATTGAACGTTTTGTAATGTGCGTAAGTGGAGAAAGAGATATTATGCGATAAGTGAACTCATCCGACTGCGGGTTCCACTGTATTCCTAATACTTTAACAAAATTACAATCTGGGCCGAAATTAAAGTCCTTAGGCATGTCACACTGGTCATCCGGGAATCTTTCTAATAATTGAGCTGAGTTAGAGGTCCATTTGCTGAGCTGAAAGCCACCGAGGGCCAGTAGGCCGATTAACTTATCCTGAAGGGCCTGTGCACATTCTATTGAGTCATGGCCACTCAAAATGTCGTCGACGTATATGGACTTACGTAATACCTGTGCGGCTTGAGGATAGCGATGACCTTCGTCATCCGCTAACTGTAGTAGCGTGCGGATAGCGTGATACGGGCTTGACCGTAACCCGTAAGTTACGGTGTTAAGTGCATAGGTAAGCAAGGGCTGGTCGGGTGAAGATCGCCACAGAATGAGCTGATATTGTCTGTGATCAGTATGCATGAGTATGTTTCTGAACATCATTTTGATGACAGTACTGATTACTATGGGATGTGTCCTAAATGACATGATAACGTCAACGATATCTTGTTGTAGTGCCGGGCCAGTATGTAAACAATCATGTAAACTAATGCCATTTGAACTTTTACAACTGCCATCAAATACAGTACGTAACTTATAGGAACCGGTTTTAAATATACCGTGATGCGGTATGTAGAAGTGCGTTTTATGTGCGAATGTACTAGGGTGACAAGATGACATGTGTCCTAGCCTTATATATTCGTTCATGAACTCTACATATTTAGTGCGGAGGGGCGGATTTGATATAAGTTTCTTTTCTAAGTTAAAAAACCTTCTGAGTGCTATGGCATGAGTTTTTCCTAACTCAGGTGCGTTGTGTAATAAATTTAGTCAGAGGTAGTGCCACGCTGTATGCTTGCATGCAGCCGAATTGGGCCGGCACGACCGGGGAGGTACCTGTCGCTTACACGAGACCGGCGTGAAGTGACAGCTGTGCTGTCGCGTTTCGTGCGGTGTGTAAGTAGCCGGTGGCCCATGGAGGTGGGAGGAGAAAGGGGGGCAGCGCATCTGTATAGTATCTATGTAGATGTCTATGGGCGTCGGTAGTCATGAAAATGACTACAACTGCTCGGTTGCCCCCCTATACTATAAAAAAAAGGGCAGATTGACTATATAACGTCCTGTCGCGTCACGCGTAGTTGTAGTGACAAACGTTTGTTCGCACTGATCATGCAGAGTGCTGGACTGATTTTGATGAGAGTGATGTTCCTCTGTTTCCCAGAATTTTTCTAAGCACCTGCGTATGTCATGAAGTGACACATTATCATTTGAACTGACTGCAGTGTGTAGTGTACTAGCGTGATGTGTTTGAGTGGGTACTGTTTTTCTATGGGACCTATTAATGCAAAATCAAAAATCGTGCCGAAGGCTATAGGCTTGCCCGGGCCTAGCGAGACCTTAGTGCCGTCTAGCACCTGTCCGAGAATGTCGGCTCCTAAAATGAGGTCTACAGGGGCGGGTGTGTGATATTGTCCATCTGCTAAAGAGATGGGTGGGTGTAATGTCGTGTCAACGATATTAGGGACTGTCTCTAATGGTAAATACCCTGTCACATTTTTTAATACGTGAGTCGTTGCCGTTATAGTGGGTATGTCCCTATTTGCAGGGCGACATAAAATGGATATAGATGCTTTTGACTCCTGAGTGTGTTCATTACCTACTCCTGATATTTTTAAAGTTGTTGGCATAACGGGCAGTTTCAAAATTCGCGCCACACGTTGAGTAATTAGTGTTAACATGTTACCACAGTCTAATATGGCTCTTACCGTATGAAATTGTCCGTTTACATCTGCGATACCTAACGAAACGGTAGGCAATAATTTTGGTGAATTATTTATTTGTGCTGAATTACTAATATTAGCATGAGTGGATATTGCAGATCGTGTATGGACGGGTTTTGTATGAGCTGATTTTGTGGATGAGTCTTTGTTTGAGTGTGCTGTTTGTTTGTGTTCTTCTAATTTTGTGTGTTCTGTTATGGTAGATAGTCATTGTTGCTGACTATCTACATGTGAGTTAGATGGGCGAGTATTCAAGGTTGGGCTTGGTTGGCGTGTTGTAGTAGCCTGATGATGATGACCTGGTTCTTGCGGTGTGGACTGTGTACGCCGTCTGGGTTGTTCTCTTAAAGGCGGAGAAAGTTGGTGAGCCGATGGGCGAGTCGGTGAACGAGCGTTATCCGGGCGGTGCAAGGATGTGTGATGATTAGGGTTACCACACTCTTTACATACTCCCGAGGACTGACATCTATCCTCGTAATGTGGACCCAAGCAGCGACGGCAGCGATCGTGTGCGGTAATAAAGTCCCTACGATTTTCTCGTTCTCGAAAATCGTGTATGACAAAAATGTTCTCCTCTAAAAGTTCTAAAAAAAAGTCCGCGATAGCATATGTCTAGATTTTAAGGTTAACTCACTATAAGCTCTTTTATGATCAAAATGTTAATTAAAAACGTTAAGTTGTTTTCAAAGTTATTTTCTTTAGTTCAGTATTAATACTTATCTAAATGAGTATGTTATTTAGCTTAGGCGTTAAATGCAGATTAAAATTGCCTTTTACAGTATAACAATCAGACAAATAGTTTTTGAGATATCGTCGTTGGAAGTAATTAACAGCGAAACATTTAAAGCACGTCGAACTGACTGCTTGTTTGCCCCCCTTATACCTTAAAAAAATATATATTCATTTTATATGCAGTAATATTTTTTTTTTCGTACGGTACGCAAATTGGTTATTACAATATGTATTGTAATAATGTTCAAATAAACATAAAGACTATGTTTACTTTATATTGACACATAGCGTCCACATTATTACAATCGTATAAAAAGTTGCAAGTTACAATTATTTTCAAGTTGTCATACAAATTGAGTCTATATTTGATTATACTATGTACCACGGCGACGACACCGTGCCACGGTGCCCTCGCCGTGAATACGGTGCCGTGAGCCGTAGATACGGCGCCGTACGCCGTGAATACGGCACCGTGCGCCGTGAATACGGCGCCGTATTCACGGCGTACGGCGCCGTGGGCACCGTCAATACGGCGACGGCGCCGTACCGTGTGCATGTGGACAGGCCCTTAGGTATTAAAAGTAATACCGAACGAACAAAGAAAACTTTACGGCAAACTGATATTATATATTTTCTTAAGTTATAATCAGTGCTGATTAAATACACACTATAATTATGCGTAAGCATAATGGTGCATCCACACATGCCGGCGGCTCATGCCGCCGGCTTTCAGACGGCGTTGCCGCTGAAATTTGCCGCCGGCATTTCCGGCGGCCTATAGGTGCGCTTGTACTTTTCGCAGTAGTGTTGTGAATATCGTCAAATATCGAATTAAATACTGTACACTATTGTGTATTTTACTGAGCATATAATACCTAGGTATGATATATCCATCCATCCATAAATATTACAAACCCGAAAGTGTGTTTGTTTGTTTCTTTGTCTTTCTTTAACACCAAATCGGGTCAAACGGGTTATGGATGTGATATTTAGTATGGAGATATTTTAAGGACTGAAGAGTGCCGTAGGTTCATTTTTATGGCGATAACCTTTCATTAATTTAATTATAAATGCGATAAAAAATAGAGCTTGAGAGAATATTTTTTATACACTTAGCTATAATTTAAATATACTCAACAGTAATTGTAGTTTTGTAGGTACAAAAGGTACTGAGTCACTTCTGCGATGTTAATTTATAGTTTCCACCGCGCAGGACAAACCACCGTTGACATTACGATGCGACACATTTTTGGCTTGGTATAGCTTCTCTATACGTAGTAGTAACAACTCACTGGAAGATGTTGAACTATGATATAGTTATGTGTATTGCAAATGTAGTATTGTACATTATTCTTAAAAAGAACTGCAAGACAAAACGAAGATTTTGGGTCAGACCAAGTCTACGAAATAGGGCTAATGTGTCCCCAATACTTCAAGATTTAAGAATGGACGACATAAACCGAAGAAATATTCGTTCTAAATTTAATTCCTTTCTAAGGATCTCCAAACATTTTGTTCGGCGTGTCTTTTCCATACGATAGTAATATAGTTCAATGCACAACACTACCAATACGTATCGAAGCCGCAAGCAAAGTGCCGCCGGCTTGCCGCCGGCAACTAAAAGCTGCGCGTGCCGCCGGCAAAGATGCGAGTGCCGGCGGCACGGCCGCCGGGTCGGCCGCCGGCCGTGCCGCCGGCATGATGTGGATGCGCCATTAGGTAAGTACATACAATGCGCCGAACGATATTAAATGTATAACTAATGTGTCATTAAATCATGACGGAATTATGATAGCAAACGTGCTGAACCTTATATGTATAGCGATAAGTCTCAAATTCGAATGAGCGTGCCAGCAAATATTTCTTCAAAATGTAACGACTACCTATATACGTAATAAATACGATATATATGTAATACGAAGACACACAATTTCTATGCGTAAATATGTAATGGGTTTTTGTAATTCGGAACTCAACTCTCAGACTTATCTCGTATATTCTAAAACACTTATCAAAAAGTTGAGGGTATACAAATTATTCAATTTGAGAATGTTCTTTGTTCTCTTAGCGGAATATCAAGGTGATCTTTAAATGACTATAATTACACTTATTGATATAATACTATAAATGTAGAAATGGGATACTAGACTTTTTTATTATTTAAATGGGCATTTAATATTTTTATAGGGACATTGAATGTCAGACTGAGACAGTTATTTTATGGTGTTTATTTAAGCTTACTGGGCTGAATAGTGGTCAGTATTTTATGTGGAAGGGTCACCTCAATAGGCGCTGAGTCAAAGGAGGATCGAAGGACCAAACAATGACGACGCTGGGACGGCTGTCGTCTCTAGAAGTGCGGAGATTAAGGAATATGGGAAAATGGGATAAGCTGACTCACCTGATGTCCAAGCGAAGCGCCGCGTCTCTCTAACACTCCACCACACTTATAATTATATAGTTATTGTTTTTGAGCCGACAAAGCAATGAGTTATTTAGATATAATAATAATAATAATAATAATAATAATGTTTATTTCCAAAAAAGTTTACATCAACTGAGACCAAGGTTGAGATCTCCTAGTAAGTATAGAACAATACTTGTGTCAGGAGATCTCGCTCTTCCATATATCTATTATTATCACAATAAAACTTAATAAGATACTTAAAAATTAGTTTGTAATACTTTTATTTGTGTGTATGTGTGAGTGTGTGCGTGTATGTGTGTGAGTGTGTGTGTGCTTGAGTGTGTGTGTGTGCTTGAGTGTGTGTGTGTGCTTGAGGGTGTGTGTGTGTGTGTGGGTGTGTGTGTGTGTGTGTGGGTGTGTGAGTAATAGTATATTTACGATATACTTGATTATGTACAGTTAGACCCCAACAATGCTTCCGTATTAGGCTTAGCAGCATTAGTAGATTGATTTGAGCACAATAAATACTGGAAACACTATCAAGCGAAGCATGGTCAAGCGCATTACCATATAAGGCGATTGCAGTTAGTTTAAAGATTCACCGTCACGATCTAGCGTGAACACTACCATAAAAAAACCATTTATAGAAAACTAGTTATTTCCTGCGGTTTAACCAGGTTTTAGTAAAAGGTAGTGCCACGCTCCATGCATGCGTGTAGCCAAATTGGGTCCGCCCAATTTTAAACCTGTCGTTTACACAAGACCGGCGTAAAGTGTCAGCTTGCTGCCGCGTTTCCTGCGGTCTGTAAGTAGCCGGTGGCCCATGGAGGTGGGGGGAGAGAGAAGACAACGCATTTATGTGTAAACTATGTGGAAGTCTATGGGCGTCGGTAGTCATGAAAATGTCCCCGACTGCTCGTTTGCCCCCTTGTACAATTAAAAAAAAAAAAACATTGAAATATCTACTACAAGGGGGAATCATTCTGCATTCATTCTACACGGCATGAAATACATTCTATAAGTTATTCCAAATTGTAAACGATGTTTCAACGATGCCACGCTGCATGCGGAACCGAATTGCGTCGGCACGACTGTGGAGGTACCTCTCGCATACACAACACCGGCGTGAAGTGAGAGCTGAGCTGTCGTGTTTCTGCGGTGGAGGTGGGAAGAGAAAGGAGGGTGGCGCATCTTTATAGCCTCTAGCCTAGCCTTTTTTCCCTTACTGCTTTGACCGCCTTTTTAGTACGAACACTATGTTGACGGCCAGACCTCTCTCTGTCACAAACAGAGGAAGTCTCATTGTACCTATTAATGGCCCGTTACACAAACATTTGACTAATAACAAGTGTATGGAGAGATTTAAAAATTGTATTTGGCTCCATACCTACTTTGTGTAATGCAATCACAGCGATTCTGTTCTCTTTATCACCCCACTCCATTTTAATATCGCAAAACATTGTATAATGTATTGGCGCTAAAATGAGAAACAGAATGCACAATCGTATAAAATGACAGATTCCAATTTCAAATGTAATATTTTTTTATTTTTAATTGTAATAGTAGTTTATGCAACTGTCATATAAAGAAGGGTATTAAAACACGAGTTTGACTTTTTGAAACGAGCGAATGCGAGTTTCCAAATAGTACCTAACGAGTGTTTTAATACCCGTGTTATATGCAGTTGCATACACTAATTTATCTTCACTAATGCAATTAATCAATTAATCAAACATTGCGAAACATTAAATTCACGCTTAAGTAGGTACAGTAGGATTATCTTCACTTTGGTGCTCGGTATTTCTCGGTTTAAATCGGAA
>LUGF01047260.1:2323-13712 GCA_001625245.1 Calycopis cecrops
AACGTCCAATCGGGCCACAGAGAGGAAGAAAAGTGCAGAAAAATTAAAGGATTTTCTGACTAGGAATGCTGTTCCTTCATTACTTTCCGCCAATACTTTAAAAATGTCTGGTTTGACATGGAACAATATATTTGATGATATTAATAATTATATAATTCTGGTAAGTTTAGGAACAAATATTTTCATTCAATGAATTATCATTACTTTTATAGCACAAATAATAATAAAAAAGTGACTAACCCTTATACCAGCCTTAATAAATTCATTTCATCTAGAGATTTTTATGGTATCAAACCTTGTCATCACCATGATCGCAATCAATATGTGTAGTCTTCAAAATTGAACTGCTAAAATGAAAATTTTGAAAGATTTGCACATAAATTGTAAATGTTTTAAAAGAAACTTAAGGAAACAATAAATACAAAAACTGGTGATTATTGAGATTTTATAAATTGTAAAACTGTTTTTAATTATAATAAGTACCTATTTTGTTATAAGGTGAGAGTATAGAATTGTTGCCAAGTCCTAGGTGTATGGGGGTAGTACAATAAAATCAGTAGGAAACTGATGAAAAAAAATATAATGACGGTGATGATGATTGTAGTATATGACACACTAAATTGAGTTGATATATGACATTTGTTATAATAGTGTGTATCAGAAGACTTGTTTATGGCCATTGTTATACGTTAAAATATGGTAAACATTCTGTATAGAGTACATGACCATTTCATTCAACCTTTGATATCTATCTACCTCCTTTGATATCTATCTACCCTTTAGGGTAAAAGTGTTCTGTGATCTACCTACAGCTTTACCAATATGTAAATTAAATCTGTCATATACAGGGTTACTTTTTGGTCACCGGCCAAATTTTCATGTTTGGTTCAGAATCAATTATAAATTTGATTTATGAAATAAAAGAAAATACGAATATAATTAGATACAATTACTTTGTCCCATGTTATAAACATATTTTTCGGTCACCATGTGGCATTCGGCTGGTGATTGGCCGGCATCACTCTCACCTTGAAGTCATTCATCCATTTCGTGCGCAAACAATATTCGATGTATTTTTAAGGACCATTTGATATCAATTTTTAATTAACGATATATTACAAGTAGACAATAAAATTTAAAACACACACTTAACATGATGTTTACTTTCTTATTTTAAAATTTGGCCGGTGATCAAAAAGTAACCCTGTATAATAACTTCTTTACTGCGGTAATTTTTGGTGAAAACATATTATATTATTGTTATTTGATTTTGTTTGATTTAATAATAATAATAGTGTTTAATTGTCAGGAAAGTAACAAAATGGAAAGTTCAAAAAATTTTAAGAGTGTCACAGTACCTTTATGTAAAAGTTTATTACATTCATGCATAGCTGGATCAAATAAAGGTAAGCAACAGGCTATATATATAATTATCGTGTACAACATGGACGCGGTAAATTGGAACCTGGCTAATATTCCATTCCCCTCTCTCTAACCCTGCACCACCCCTCATGTTAGGGCGACATCGGGGGCTAGAGAGCATTCTTCACGTTCTTGCCAGGTCCGTGTAGTACATGAAATATATTGTGTCAATTTCAAGTAATATTTATTTTTCCAGGCAAAGCTTATATAAAAAGTGAAAAAGTCACAGATGCATGCTTGAATATTTTGAATGACAGAAGATTGGCGTCAGCAGTTGGTGATGCTTATTTGACTTTACTTTACAAATATGTATTTCCAGTTGATTTTTATGTTGGCACCATTTCATCATCAACTTGGGAAGGCAAGTTGTGGCATTTAATATATTCTCCCTCTTTAGAATTTCTTGAATTTGTTATTATTGTTGTGCACTAAGTATATATATTGTATAATGTAGTAGAAAAAATTTATAATTTTGTCGCTTTATTTTAGATATTTTAGAAGTGTCCCTTACAATGTCAAATAAATCAGAACTAGATGATTATGCGAAGATGAGACTGATTTTATCTATTGTGAAAAATGCAACAAGTAGTTGCCAATTCGTCATCCCGTTAAGAGACTCATTACCAAAACTGTTAAAATATTTTACAAAAATTGCAAATGACCAAAAAGTACAAGAGTTTGTTATGGAGACTATCATTGTCATTGTTGACACGGTAAATTTGTGCTTTATGTTGAAAAACGAATATATAAAGCATTAAGCATACATTTTCATATAAATTAATTATTTTCAGATTAAATCTGAGAGTCGGCTCACTATGTGTGAATTTACTGAAAGCATTTTACCTATGATTTTTAAATTTTATGTACAGTCCTTGGAACAAAAGAAAAAGGTATTGTAGAATATAGCATTCGTTTTGCACCAATGAATCATTATCATTGATGTCTAATAGCAATATTCATTCTCTTCCAGTCCTTATTGTTTAACCTGTTAAAAATCACAATGAATATGCGTAATGTCCCGGAAAGAGACGAAAACATGGAAAATAGTATAGGACATGATGATAAAGCTTGGAAAAGACATTTAAATAATATCTTAGAAATTGCTTGTTTAGAAATTGAGTACATTCAAAAAACCAGAAAGCAAAATGATGCAATAGAATGTAAAGATTTTTTTTATGTTGCTGCATCAGCTTTTTATCAGGTAATTGTACTATTTTGTGATAACATTGAATAGTATATTCTATAGAATTTATATATTTACATTGTAGTTGTAGTTTAATAGTATATAGAGCCTATAAACTATTTCCCTACAAAAAATAGCAGCTTTTTCGATTTGCTGGGATGCATAGAAATAATAATAATTTATTTTAGGATTTTTGTGCACCGGATGAATCTAATGAGGATGTGAGTGGAAGTTCTGTGAAGAGATTGCGGGTATCATTCAATAAAAATAGATCGTTTGAAGACTTGATACAAGAACTAAAATATAATCCAATACCTTGGTAATACCATTGAATCTATTTTTTTTTTTTATTATAAAGGCAATATTTATGTGGATTGTGGGCGTAATTCCTCCGATTGACACCTTTTTTAAGTGCTGCCGTTAATGCTGCATTGCACCAGAATCGAGCAATGGCTCAGAACATCTCTTACTCAAAAGATCTGTGTGGAATCTCGTCTAGACCCCTGCGACTTGTTTTTTTTTAAAGAGTTTTGAGTTTTAGCTCAGTCTTACGTCTTAGATCACATATCACATTAAACCGAGGTTGTCCAGCGGATTCAAAGCGTAACCGTCGCGCAATCAATGGGTCATTTATCGTTGATTGTTAGGAGCTAGTTTAGATGAAATTCAGTTAGTTCAGTCTTTTGTTAATGTGGAGACGGAGTGTTCGTTGCGCATCCTTGACTTGTTGCGCGCCATGTTCGCACGGAATACGCTCGCCTACGATAAGACAATAACAAACATATTTTATTTTTAAGGATTGGAATAATTGAAATGTACATTAAACACTATGGTAGCTCGTTAACCACAGCGGACTACATGTCATTGATCAAAACATCGGATCACATACTATCCAATGCTCATAAAGAATCAAACTTTGAAGCCCTTGAACAACTAATTTGTATGTCCGTGGAAAGCGTTCGTGAAGAAGACTATAGCGATACTTATAATGTTACATTGGTTCTATGGAATACATGTCTTAGGTAATATAAGACATACATACTAGTTTAGTATTCTATCTTTATTAGCCTACTATGCCTTGTACTCAATGAGAAAATTCTTTAAAACTCTGCCACAATATATTTTAATATTTACATTTAATGTAATAAGATTCAACTTGCATGTCCTTTCTTTGAAACAAGTCAATTCCTGACCTGAACTTCTAAGAACGAGAAATTAAAAAAAAAAATACTCATCTGTATGGCTAATATAAATTTTCTGTAGTCTTTCTGTCTGCAGTATTCCGATTTAATTTATTTTCATTTCAGAAATGTAGCTGTCTCTAATGTATCCAACAAAGCTGTACATAGCATTATTCGGAGCATTTTAAATTTGAATTTATTAAAATATAAAATAGTGCAACCCCTGTTGCTACTTTACATTGAAAAGGGAATGCCAGTCAATACAATTAGTATTAACACATTGAGTGTCATATTGAATAAGTTTCACAGCAAGTGTTGCTACTTGGATGTCAAGATGAAGCTTCTCTCGTGGGTCACCCGTGGCAACGTAGTGGACATAGACAATGATGCTTTTGAAAATATTCTACTAAGATTGTTATCTACCGTCAACATTAGCATAAAGAATAACAATACACATTTAAATGAGGAATGCTTTTATCAATCACTCGCTAGTCCACAGTTTGATATATTTAACACCAGCCCACAAGAGACAACCCTTCAGAAGCATATAGAAAGTACAGAAATGGAGAACATAGAGATTTGTTCCGAACTAAACACTTTAATACTGCAGTTTTTAGAAGAACTAATGTCGTTAAGCATAGATAAGTTTAAGGAGAAACAAATAGGTTTAAAAGAATTCACAAGGGTTATAAATGTAGCATGCATATATTTTAATGTTTTATTAAAATTTAACTTAAAAGCTTCTAAAGACGTAAAAGAAACGATATTGTTTACTTATCTACAAAAATCAATGAAACTTCTATATACAAATTTAACCACTACCTTAAATAGTGATGCTGTTATAAAAGATAAAATTATAGCTTTAAAATGTGTTCAGAGTCTTTTGACAAGCGAATATGTGGAATTGCTTAACATTGAAGTGCGTAAATACATTGACGATGATTGTTTCCATGCGATCAGTGCTGCAATGAAAGTGGAAGCTGAAGATGAAGAGGAAATCTGCTATGAAGATGATATGGAGGTGAACAAGAACGGACTGAAACAGAACTGTATCTACACTCTCGCGTCCTATTGCAGGAAACGGTGTGCGTACTCGGAAGAGCTGTTAAACTGTGTACTAGACAGAGATCTGTACGACTTTAAGTCACCGTGGGATATCGAATGTGCTATAAAGTGCATTAAAATAGTTGTCGATCCTGGCGTAGAAGCACGAAGATTCGGTAATTATTGTCCAATATTTAAATTTTTTGTCCTATCGTTAACAGTTGACTAGCCGAAGCGCACGATTTTGTACCGATCTCGTGTAACAAAATGATACATAAGAGGTAGTGCCACTCTGTATGCTTGCGTGCAGCCAAATTGAGCCGGCACGAACGGGGATCTCTCGCTTATACGAGACCGGCGCAAAGTAACAGCCGTGCTGTCGCTTTTCGTGCGGTGTGTAAGTAGCCGGTGAAGGTGGGAGGAGAAAGGAGGACAGCTCATCTGTATAGCCTCTAAGCGGTTGTTTATGGGCGTAAAAATGGCTCCGAAAGTTCTCGTTAGCCCCCCTCCCCCATACCATAAAATAAATACCTAGATTTTATTATGTTACAATAATATACAGTATACATATAGGTATAATAGTACCATAGAAATAAGTTACATCGATGTACCTGCGCAGAATACATTTTTTTGAAAGGCGCGAAAATATTTCAGCCAATCACCAGGCAATATTTATGCACGGGAAATTCTTCATTCGCTATTGGTCAACGAGTATTGGCATTCGTCAATTGCTTAGCCGAACGTCAGCTCTCATAGGCTGTCATTCATATATACGTCAAAAGTCATGCAGCACAGATATCGCGAGCGAGATAGCATAAGCTCACGTCTTGTTATATTTTAAGCCTTATGAGTTGTAGAATAAGGTTTTTATTCAATTGATGTTATAAATCGGATTACATCGGCCTATGTTGCGCTCTTCTGCGTCAACGACGAAAGCCGATGTAACTTATTTTTGTGGTCGAATTATATATACTCCTGAATATATTGAGATGTGAGCAACTGCAGGTAGCTATGCAAGATAGCAGTTAATCGCTGTAATAGGTACAACCTGTGATATATCCTTCTCTGGAAATGTACAACTTACATGATAGGTACATAGGTATGTGCAAAAAATTGTTTACACAAACCATAAAGACCTCGCGCTCTCTTCTGACATTTCCTTTTTCGATCCTTTAAACACAACTATACTATTTTTTGATACACGTTTCACATTTACAGATTTAATATTCGGCCTCATGCAGAACATGTGCCGAGAACTATTTAGAAACCCCAAGGCCACTGGAGAGTTGCTTCAAATTCTCTCGAAAATTCTAAACGAGATTTGGTACCTTGACAACCATGGGACGCTGCGTAAGAACAGCGCTATCATGGTCAAGAGCTATCTGAGCAGGTGTTCCAAGTTCTACCCGCCTCCGGTCGCCGCGCTGGTGTATGAGTGCGTCGCTAAGGTCATAGAGTTGAATAACAAAGAGGACGTCGATTTGGACGAGTCGTTTAGAGAGGCTCTCGTAGACAGGATCAAGGGAGACACGCACACCGTACGACTGTTCTGCTGCCACATGTTGAAGTATGTGGCGCGCGACTTTACGGACTCCGATGTGGAGAGCTTAGGGGAAACTCTCAAGGACGTGTTTATAACTAACGTAAGGACGCTTTTGTTTTATACTTGAGTAAGAGAGCATGGTTACCACTCATTTAGGAACTAGTTCAGCAACGCCGATTCGGTCAGGAATAGTTTGCGATAAAAGACATGAAATGGATAGGGCCACTGTTTAAAGAGGGGTCATTGGTATGGATAAATCAAAATATATATTGATTGGTCTATATCTATATATTAGCACCGTTCTCGAGAAGTTCTGATTATTCTTTAGTGCTTACATTTTTTTACTTGTCACCAATACAAAATGGACTATTCGGTGTGATCGGTTTGTTTATGTGAAATCTTGTATGAAGGCTACGTTTTATGAAGGCTATTTTCTACAAATTGCAAAACTAAAAATCTGACTACTTGTAAAACCTATATGTATATGTGTGTATAAACCTGTCATGTCGTTACTGCTGCAGTAGAAAACTAGATATCAACGAACATAGATACATATTCTCCAAAAATCTATAGCATGAAAAAATATCAATAAGCCACAGATCGATGTCATTTCACCAAAACAAATGTGTACCTATTATTTTTTAATTTTGTTCGACAAAAGTAACCAAAATTTTGTCTAGTTAGATAAAAAAAAATATTACTATCGCATCAACCCACTCGTTTTGCACTTGTTTCTTTGAAAGAGAAAGTCTCGTGTACTCTTTTATCTTTACTCTTAGATTTATAACTTATTAATCGAAATCTGGAAAACATGTGCTGACTTTGTCCAATACGTCCACCCGACTTAAAACATAAATGCGTATTAACATACAATAGCCATGACAATCACAATTTCGTGAGTCAGAACCGCGACCAAGGTCAGAGCTGCGATATGATGTATTTATAAAAATCCTGTTATGGACTGTACTTCGAACATCTTAAAAGTCCACATAAACACTGGAATAAGTGATATAAAAATGAATTTAAAAATTAAATTACATTTATTTATTCATAAAATTCGTAAAACTTACGTTTTCCACAATTATCAATGTTATTAAAGAAATGTAAATATTGTTAATGTTATTTTATACTATAAAAGTGAAAGTTTGCATGCATGAAAGAATAACAATTCTTTCACTCAAAATCTATAAAACAGATTTGGATCAAATTGGTCCCAGATATAAATTACATTCTCCACACGAAAAGTTACACTTATTAATAGTTCCTGTGTAATGGGGATAAATTTATTGAATTTATACTTTCTTTGTTATAGATAACTTCGGAAAAGGAAACTGTAATTAAAGATGAATTGGCAGATCGAACTTTGACAGTACTGTACAGTTTTTATACTCTAGGTATAACAAAGAGCTCGCTAGTAAATAAAATTATTGTCACGACACTAACATTACAAGTAGAAAAGACAATGAACAAAGTCCTGGTTTACCAGATGTTGAACAAATTGACACAGCATATAACATCACTGAACATCGAACAGTATTTGAACAATAACATCGTGTATATTTTACACTATTGGTTCAAAATTAAAAAGAAAACCTTTGAGGAGTTGCCATTTTACTTTTTTGGTTGTAAAGATTCAAAGGGTTTCGTAGAGAAACACATGATATGGCTTATTCCCACTGAGACGTTATGGCGCTGCCATGGTCACATAGAACAGAGCGTTTCTTTAAAATACATATGTGCTCATGCTGGAAGACCAAAGGAAGAAATCATAGAGGTTAACGCTTGATTGTTATATAAAACCGATATAGTAGAAAAGTATTTTCTTTTTTAAAAAAGTATCAATTAAGTACTATTTTTATTTTTAGATAAATTCATTGTTAGTATATAAAACTTACTAATATAATTTATTAAAAGCCCCTCTAAATTAGGGGTGTTCCTTTGCAAGCCATTTTAAAGCTTTTTTAGAATGTTAGAAAAAAAATCAGCGTTAATAATAGTTGTTGTCATTTGTAAAACATTGCGACGATTACAGGTATCTTTCCTGTAACTTTTGCACAAAAACGTTTCTTAACTGTTACAATTTCGTGCCAGGCCTGTTTCTGCAACGTCATCATACTGTGTTTGCCCTACATCGTCGTCAGCAAGTATAAATTGGAGAATGAAAGAGATATTAAATCGGGATCCGAGAGCGCTAATAGACTATTCCAAGCGACGAGACAGCTCCTGAACAACGACAAGTGGAGTAATCTCTTTGTGGAGAACTTGGGCGAGCTGTTGCGGCTTACCGCGGCGCACACGCACGCCGGTGCGCACGCGCGTACGCACACATACACGTTCTCCAAGGACGTATTTAATGCTATACTTAAATATTTTGGAGTAAGTTTAATTAAATAATTATTATTTTTAAATTTTTTAAGCGTAATAACATATATTATTTTTTATTTTCAGGAGCTTATCGATGGCAATATAATGCAATACCTTTGCGAAACCCAGTCACTTGTGTTGTTCAATATACTATTTAAATTGTGGACCACTGTAGCCACAGAAAAAGTGTTAGATATAAGGAAGGATTCCTTTCACACTTATTTAAATTTCATAGAGAGCATTCCCTTGGGCTTTACCTCAGATGCTCTATTGTTTAATTTCATCTGTTCTAGTGTCATACACGCAATAAAGATTTCTAAAAGCGATGTTGAAATTAGGTTGTTCACTGAAGGGCTAATAGGTATATTGAAGAAGATTATGAGTAATACTGCAAAGGATTCATGTTTCTTGCGCAAGAGTTTGATATCGGATATATTGTCGATCACATCGGTTAAGAAGGATGAAGGTATCACGTCGTGCGATAAGTTGCACGAATTTCTGAAGAATGACTTTGCTGATTATTTCGCTGAAAGCTTAGATGTTGTCGACCAAGTGAACGTGCTCGATACTTCTTCCCAAATTGAATTTGTAGACAAATTAAAATCGTACACTATGTCCTTAACTAATGCCAGGTAAGATGCACTTAAGACATTTAAATTTTAATCCTTCAAGTTGTTCTAGAAATTTCTTACATGTACTTTAAACATTTTTTTGGGAATTATACTATATCCTTCATCCATCTTAAAATATGTATATAATATAGTTTATGTGTTATGTAAGCATATTTGTATGTTTGACATTGTTTGTCATAATATTTCCCTTCACCTCTGAGCATACCGCATTTTATGATGTTACAACTACAACGTTGTATTTTCGTTTTGTGGCATACGCATTTATGCACCGTCAGTTGTATAAGGCGACGACCAGTAAATTGTGGGATTGTAGGTCGAGACACTCGATTAATAATTACTTACAAAACTGCTCTGGTGTTTATTGCCGAATTTTTGAGGTGCCATATAATGTGACCCATTCTTAGTACCTATTAGCTTTACCTAAAATACTGGGTGACTCTGGCCTTTTTTTAAACAGCACCTTGATTTTGATTTGCAGCACTTTTAAAAACGTGTAAAATGTAAAATCTAATTATTTTCTTTCTAGTCCGCAAACTTTATCAAATATGTTGGTCCTATTGAAGCAGAACAGAAATATCGTTAAATCCCTCACATTGAAGTTGAACGTGAAGGGATTTTCGGACGATTGCGGAGACAGCATCATACACCAGACTATATCGGCTCTGTGTAATGTTTTGAAAGTCTCCACTAACGAGAAGGTATTCAGGTTATATCAACTACTAGCTACTAATTGAACACTACTTACTATTATATTATTCTTCACATTATAATAGAACTCTTCCTTAATACTATCGACTGTTCTCAAAATCTTAGTATACAACGCTTTCCGTGTCCTTAGAAATTGTAGCAGCTTTTACTCTTAGTCATTGTTAAAGCTTGGTAATTGGGTCCCACACTGTTTCATCTATTAGAGTCTCTATATCGCTGAGACCTTAAGGTCATATACGTATACATAACGCAGTATAAAAATTTGAGGAGGAAATTCATGTGAAGCATCCACACTCAGCATAACTCAAGAGACAAATTTGAACACAAAAGTGGTTATCGTGCGTCAATCGTTAGAGCCTTTTCTTGTAGCATTTTTATGGATTCGCTCGTACATTACTTTACTATATCATTGATAGTAGCGAACGCTTTAATGTACGTACCTCGCTTGCGTTTCTTGCCCACCTTTCACTCTATAATAATTCATTTTAAGGGGTAAAGTCAGTTGCGTTGAGCTAACACACAGATTATAGAGTATAACGTTTTATAAGTTAAAAAAGGAATATTCACATTATAATATTTCAGGTTACAATAGCCGCTAGCGACTGTCTCTCGGAGATCGGCAGCTACGACCTGAAGACGCTAGTCACAGTCCCTCCGCTGGACGGCAGCAGGCTCCTCACCATCCACCCGAAGGTGTACCTCGCCATACAGGTGCTGGCCACGCTCTCTTCCCTCCTGGCCGACGCAGACACCACCGTCACCAACAAGGTCGCCGTGGCCATCAATCGCCTGCTCACATTCCGTGATGGAAAGACTGCACTGGGTAAAGTTAATTAAAGTTCTGTACTTGAAAGTAATAATAAATCATTACATATAAATATTTATGTATTTTATTATAAATATTATTATAATTGCACATTAAAAACACTATCCCAATGCCAATACATTTTTGTGGTACACTCTACGGGAAAACTATAAGACTTTCGGTTCGAGCTTCAGCATAGTAATTTTTAAATATGTCTAGATGTGTCACCTAATATTAAATAATAATAATATATATCAAAAACTATAAGCTGCGCTTTTTCGCTAGTAATAATAATATCAGTGGACTTTACACACTACGGTAGACTGGCTCTGTGATTAGTACTGTAAGGACTTGTATTACGGTACTAGAAAACGGTACTAAACATAAAAAAAATATTAAATATGGTATATATTTAATTTTTTTTTAATTAAATATATACCATATTTAATATTTTTTTATATATTAAATGATAATTTACATTATTACATCAATGTAAAAAAAATACCA